>CM074723.1:99848463-100153463 GCA_037306005.1 Rhinophrynus dorsalis
ACATTTCCTGGCACCTAACCAGCAGTTCAGTAGAAGAAAGACAAGAAGATTACCTGGGTAACATGATATTAACAGTACCTAAGAATAATGGAGTGCTCCCTTAGTTTTCTCTATGGCTGGTTTTGCTACCAACAAAAGATGGTTTCGGCTACAATTATAAGCCTGTCAGCCTGAAAAATAACAATGCTCTTCAACTTCTTGTCACAGATTGTCAATATAACACGGACCCAAATGGGAACTCTGAAATGTGACTCTGCTCTGGGCAATGAGTCCATGTCTTGGCATGACATGACTAGCATTACTGAAATTTTATTTAAATGGGACATGCATTAAATGGTATCTTTTTTGTAAGTCCTGTAAGTGACTTTAAATTCATTGATATAGGTAATAATATGTATTAAAAAAATTAAAAGTAGCATGTCTTACAATGTTACATCTTTGCATTTCAATTTCATTGCAGATCAGCAATTGCAGGATGTTAAATGAAATGACAATACTTCCCTGTTGGACTTTCATACATGGAAAAAATCACACTTATGCATGTATTGATTTTGCATATTGTATATATTTAGACATCTTACATAATTTACATATTTAATAAAACATTATTTGTACATTGACCTCCACATGAACATCTGCTACAATATGAGAAGAAAAAAACACTCATGCCACTAGTAAACTACCATTTACTACAAGATGTAAAGCATAAGAGAAGATCAAAGATCTGCAGTCTATAAAGACAAGTGAGTCTGGCTAACTGTAAAGCTATATTTTATGAAAGCCTACACTTAAAAATTCTTAATGAAAGTGCGGAAATCGCTTGGGCATAATCATCCTCCGCCCCCATGTCTGCAAAATCAATATGACAATGGAGGAGTAATGCAAAATCTGGATCCAAATGTATTTGTAGTTCATTGCAGAAGGGAAAATGGACAATGTGAGGCAGAGTCAAGGGATTGTGTAAGTAGGAGAGTGGGGTTGAATTGAGGGTATTAGTAGAGGTCATGGGAAGGATTAAGGAGGGTGAAAAGGAAAGCATGCAGAAGTGAAGTATGCCAAAGAGGTAGAAGTGAAGTGAGTGTGCCAAAGATTTGTAAGGAATGGGAAAAAGAGTAGGACATAGGGGGAGGGTCAAGAAGATGGAAGGAAAGGGAAAAGGAACAGGCCATGGACAGACCTGCATGGTGATCTGCTGAATGAGATACTGAAAAATTTTAAGTATTGTAAACCAGTCATGAGCACTTCCTACAATAAAGTAGAACACGCGACTCATAACAGATACAATGAAGGGTCATTTTTTTTTATAAATGGTTTGCAAATGAGTGTAGTCCATGGGAAGTCAGTCACTTGATATTGTCACTTGTCAGACCACCACCACAGGAACAACAATTTTTTCAAAGCTTACCTTGTCATAGGCCTGCTCTAGCTGTTAACACTTTCTTCAAGGCTTATGTTGCTGTAGGACTTTGACTGACATAATGCATTACCCTCCTGCCCCATCATCATTTTTAAATGGAGTTCTCTACAAACCTTCTAACACTTTTAAGGCTTATGCTGCTGTATTTTTGCCAGGCTTATATTGCCATAGGACTCAATCCATTTGATTATTTTCAAGAAAGTCACCATCTGCCCCATCATCAGCTTACTATGGACACCCCTACCATCTGATAACAATTTATTCAAGGTTTCTGTTGCTGTTATACTCAGCCTGCTAACATATTTCTCAAGGCTTGCATACTATCTTATGCCTTAGCTTGCTAACATTTTTTCAAGGCTTATTTTGCCATAGGACTCAGCCTGCTAACAACTTTTAATTTGCAGCTCTGGAATTCTCCACATCAGCATGCAGAAGCCGTAGTATTGCACTGTGAATCCTAGCTGCACTGGCAAAAATTTGTAAAGTTTTGTGTTTTTCAAAACCCCTATGCCTACTAAGCTTGTTTGATCACCACCAGGGCCCTATTTACCAATAAGCAGACCAGGCACTTGCCTATGACACCAGAATTTTATGGGGGTGTGGTGGAGGCCTGCCATGCCCACTGGCTTACCCATCTAACTTGCAGCAGTGCGGCCTCACAATTTTACAAACCTGTAATGTGTTCATTAAATTGATCCACCTGGTCCCAAGTAGGGATGGGCAAACATTTTCGCCTCAAACTGAAATCGGCAAAAAATGGTCCTTTCCGCTTGGCAAATAATTTCCCATGAAAAGTGCCAATTTTCCACATTTTCCGCCTAGTTCATTCCATTGAAATCAATGACTTCATTGAAGTCACACACAACACATAGCAAATATTATTTTACTTCCCAAAGGCATAGTATAAAAGGGGGCATGAGGGTGCCTGTGTTGGTGAGGTATGGGGAAATAATCGGATGAACACAGGATGATTTTTAGGGGGGTTGTTTACTGGCATTGGGAGGCAGTTAATAAAAAATAAATCCTGAATAAAATTTAAAAAACCAATAAGACTTGGTATAAAAGGGGTCTGAGGAGGGTGCCTGTGTTGGTGGGTGGAGTCTGGGGAATTAATCAGTTGAACAGGGAATTTGTTTTTTGGATGTTCTTGACTGATATTGGGGGGGGCAATTAATAAAATAAATAGAATAAAATAAGAACTGTGTGTGTAAAGTGATAGAGACAGGAACCAATTGACATAAGCTGCCACTGGGGTGGACTGATACTTGATAGAGTATTTTGTAGAGGATGATTTGTTAGATTTGTTGTTAGAGGACCAAGTCCTGAGGAAACATTGATTTGTAGGATTTAGACTTGCTTGGCACAAACCCTAAGGAAACATTGATTTGTAGGAATTAGGCTTGTTAGAAACAAACCCCCAAAAACTGTTTATTTTTTTGTAGGACTATGGGTTTTTTTGTGTTTTTTTTTTTTTTTTCAAAGCACTGAGAAAAAAAACAAAAATGACTTACTGGCCTAGTACCAGCGGGTCATGTTGGCCAGTGGCCACTGGTCATTGTCAAATGTCCTCTTGAGTCCATAATTGTGGAATTTGCAACTGTTGTTCTTACTGCTGCTGCTGAGTTGTTTAAGCAGCAGGATGATTAGGCAGCTGAAACAGTAACATGGGTGATGGATGATGAAGGTTCCACTTGCAACGACTATCTTCAGTGATGCACTTGAGGCAGTATCAGCATAATAAGTACCTCCCAGGCTATATGGAGAAAAGAAGATGTTGGCCAATAATTCTTCTCCACCTGCCTCTCCTCCAAAATCATGGGTGTTTTGTTATTAGAATATTCCTTTTTCCCTTGAGAGCAGGAACTGTGGCTCTCATCAGCAACTGCAATGTCCACAGTGTGTGTGGTAAATAACATCTGGGGGCACAACTGTATCCAAACACCATGACACCAGAAACCAAGTACTGCCACTGTCACTGTACCCCTTGTTCAGAGCCTGCTAAGGACACATGACAACTTGGTGACAGTTTAATAGTAATGATGAACCCTCCCTGCCAGCATCTTAGCATATTCTATGGGATGGACTCTCCTCAGATGCCACTTGATGCCCTGGTATCGATTGTACCACACTGGAATGACTGTTCAGTGCACCACACAGTGTGCAGTGGGTGAAGATGAACTGCTACATCTTAACATCAACAGAGTGGCTATCATTTGGTGGGGGAGGTAACAATGAACGAGGTGGATTGGCAGAAGGTGTAGTTGTTACCCTAAAGGAAGAAGGTGATGGTGAGCTAGTTGTTTTGCTCATCATGGAACTTCCAGTTTCTGCCTGGGTTTCTCTATTCTTCCTCCTCTTTGATCTCAACCTTGCCTCTTGTTGTCTTTCTGGAGAGTCAGGGGTACAGTAACAGCAGTGCTTGATTTCTGTGATGGGTGTCTGGCTTTAACATGTTTGACATAAATGTGATGGTGTTGTGCCAAGGAGTGTTCCCTCCTTTCCCCTTCTCACTGACTTGTCACATACTGTGCCCAGTGCCATTGGAGATGACTGCACTGTACCTGCCCCAAGAGAAAAATAGTCCCACACCCATGACTTCAGGGGGGAGGGACCAGGTAGAGAAGAATGGCCTCTTTCTTCTTGTCCTCCACATTCCCCTTCACTGTCTGTGCTGGCACCAGAAAATGTTGCTGCTGTTTCTGCTACTGCCTCAAAATTAGCACAGCAACTAGGACCAGGAGTATTGCTTGCACTGGCAAGTGGAACCTGTCCTAGTCCTCCATCACTTGTTGACCTCATTCCACTGTTTCCACGGTGGTCTGTGGCACACTTGCTCCTCAGCATCCAGCTGCCCGTGCAACTCAGTAGCAGAAGGAATTAATGCAGTTGCACATTACAAAAGCTCATTGCTAGTGGTGGTGGTGATGGTGGTGATGCCCATCCTCATCTCTATCAACCATTCCTTCTCAGTTTATGATAAAAAGCCCATCAATGTCTCTTCCACCACAGGTTCTCTACCATCATCATCACCATCACCACTATTCCAACTCTCTACATGCTTCTGCTGCTCTGTTACAGACATCTCACTGCTGATGTGATGAGCAATTTCCTTTTGACCTGAAAAAGAATGCAGACTAGCAGCAGTAGCAGCAGTCAGCTGATCTCTGAGCCTGCTGGAGGTGGTGGTGGTATTAATTCTATGCCTGCTCTCCCCCAACACCAGTTCTGGCCTTTTCAGGATCATGTTCCACTTGGACACTGTAGTGAAGGGAATGGAAGAACTCCCAGAGTGAGAGGAATGGTGTAGGCTCCCTTGACTTCTATTCTGGACACTCTCAAACGCTTCCCCTACTACTACCTGGCTGCTTCATCATTACTGTTACTACTACTACTAACACCATGCACATCAAGTTCAGCCCCCGAGTCTTTCTCCTCACAGTCACTAGTAATATGATGATTACCCCCTCTTTCACTCCTAACTCTAATAAGCTGATGGACCTTCTTAGTACTAGAACTATAGGGACTGCTTGGGGATGGCAAGTGTGATTAGGATCCCCTGCTGTCACACTTGGCATCATCTTCTCCTTCCCCCACCCTGAGTATTACAAGACATGCTAGCAGCAGCTTCAGCACTGGTGGCAGCAGCTTCAGAACTGGCAGCAGGCACAGCACTGGTTGAAGCAGGGGCGGCATGTCTGACAGTAGGCTCAGTATAGGTGGCAGCAGCTTCAGCACTGGCACCAGGCACAGCACTGGTTTCAACAGCGGCAGCATGTCTTATAGCAGGCACAGTATTGGTGGCAGCAGGTACATCACTGGCAGCAGGCACAGTACTGGTGGCACTGGCAACAGGGGCAGAATGTCTAGCAGCAGGAGAAGGCAGCTGACCTGTCCTGCTCTCACTAGTACCACCCTTTTCTCCCTCCCATCCCATTCCCTATTCTCCCTCACTTTCCATTAATTTCCTCAAGATCCCTTGGGGTGATTTGCTCCAGATATTAAAGACCCAACATGCCTCATCAACAGTTGCTTAGCAGACCTCACAGAGTGGATGAATGCTAGTTGGCTTAAAGTGAACCCTGACAAAACAGAGTTACTCTTGGTGAGGGGACCCCGGGCAACAAGAATATCTCAGGATCACCCAACTGGCCTGGAACTTGGAGGCTCTGAACTCATTAGTTCAACAGAGGTACAAAGTCTTGGAGTGATGATTGACTCTGGACTGTCATTTAAACAGCAGATCTCTTCTGTAATAAAATCTGCCTTCTTTCATCTGAGAAACATAGCCAGGATACAACACTTAATTCCACCAGATGATATGCCAACATTAGTGCATGCATTTGTGTCTTCTCGTCTAGATCACTGTAATGCACTGTACTTGGGCCTCCCAGAAAAAGAACTCCATCGCCTACAGACAGTACAAAATGCAGCAGCCAGACTACTGACTAATAAAACTCGCTCATGTCACATAACACCTTTTCTCCACTCCCTGCATTGGCAAACATATTTTAAAATTTGGCGAACATATTTTAAAATTGGCCTGCTGACCTTCAAAGCCTTAAATAATCAAGGCCCACAGTACCTGAAAGAGCTCCTGACACCCTATATTCAATCCCGCTCACTGCGGTCAGCCAACAGATCCCTCCTGTCAGTGCCCAGAATAAAGACAACCTCAGGTTCCTGGGCATTCAGCCATGCTGCCCCCACATTCTGGAACTCTTTTCCATCCTCAATCAGAGAGGCACCATCACTACAGACTTTTAAAAAAAAGCTAAAGACCCATCTCTTTTATCAGGCATTCAGTCACCTCATCTAACCATAAGGAACCCTTACATTTTATGTCTGTTTATAGAATTGTAAAGCTCTTTGAGTCTCACAGGGAGAAAAGCGCTATAAAAATCACAAATTATTATTATTATTATTATTTAGGGGGACTGGACAGCATTGGTTCAGTAGTGCTCACTTCCTCCTCCTCCTCAGACCCAAAGACTCTATTGTCTTTGATTTATGCAAATACGTCACATTTTTATAGCAAAAAGGCAAAAACAGCTTAAATCAATGGGCAGAAACTTTCAAGCCATTGAAAAAATGGTGAACAATTTTGGCCAATGGGCGAAAAATGTGAACATTTTAATTTCTGGATTTAAAGAAGATTTTCCCATGAAAAAGCAGATAACAATATAGTTTTTGCAGAATTTCTAATGGGAACACTATGAGAGATTTTGGCCACCCCTAGTCCCAAGCATCATGTATGAAAGCAGATCAGTCTTTTCCCAAACCCATACGGTTTCCGAAATTATGGGTTTGAGGAAGCAGGAAGCTTGCTAGATATAGTGTGAAGTGAAGAACCTTTAACAACTACAGCATGGTGTCACGGTTTGTTACGACTCTCAGACACAAAGTTAGGTAAAAACAAATTTTATTGAAAATAATTAAAAAATTATCCCTTAGGATTCCAACATGACATACAACATACAATAATAGAGAGATACGAATAGCAGGCTCTACCGGTCTTGCCAATATACCGGGCAAGACAGCCAGTACTCTAATACAATAGGCTCTACCGGCCTTGCCAATACCGGGTAAGGCAACCTGCAGATGGAATAAGTACCAGTTTCTACCGGCCTTACCAATACCGGGCAAGGCAGCCCAAGGAACTTGAGTAGGCTCTACCGGTCTTGCCAATACACCGGGCAAGACAGCCGGATAAACTACATAATAGGCTCTACCGGCCTTGCCAATACCGGGTAAGGCAACCTGCAGATGGAATATGTACCAGGTTCTACCGGCCTTACCAATACCGGGCAAGGCAGCCCAAAGGAGCGTTGCGAAGGCTCTACTGGCCTTGCCAATACCGGGTAAGGCAACCTGCAGATGGAATGTGTACCAGGTTCTACCGGCCTTACCAATACCGGGCAAGGCAGCCCAAAAGGACTCATACTAGGAACGTCCAACAGAGAGTAGTTGTTAATGCTCTTGGAGCAAACCAGCGTCCGCACGCTGGAAATAACAGTAGGATGTATAGCCGCAGGACTTTAGAGCAAACCAGCGTACGCACGCTGGAACCAACAATAGAGTGTATAGCCACAAGGCTTTGGAGCAAACCAGTGTCCATACGCTGGAACCAACAGTAATGTGTATAGCCGCAAGGCTTAGAGCAAACCAGCGTCCGCACGCTGGAACCAACAGTAATGTGTATAGCCACAAAGCTTTGGAGCAAACCAGCATCTGCACGCTGGAACCAACAGTAATGTGTATAGCCGAGAGGCTTTGGAGCAAGCCAGCGTCCGCACGCTGGAACCAACAGTAATGAGTATAGCCGGGAGGCTTAGGAGCAAACCAGCGTCCGCACGCTGGAACCAACAGTAAAGTGTATAGCCGGAAGGCTTTGGAGCAAACTGACGTCCGCCCGCTGGAACCAACAGTTGTTCGGAAGCTAGAAGGCTGGAATAAACCCGCGTCCGCACACTGGGCCAAGAATGTCGCCCAAGCGACCAGGCGTCAGGGATACATCTGGCTGGACACGGGACGACAGGAACTCGCAGGAAACCAAACAATCAGGAAGTCTTCAGTGAGGGTGAACAGCAGGAAACATCAACCTCTCAGGACTAGGCAGTAACCATTCTGGAACAACTCTGCAGACAGGAGACTCAGGAACAAGAGTTATTCTGTAACACAGCTACAGGTACTGACAAATACAGGAACATGGTCAAGGCTAAAGTGGTCAGAGACACCATGAAAGGGCAACCATAGGGAGCCCAGACCAGGTTTAAATAGACAGACTGAGGCAGGATAAAGGCAGACAACTAATAGGAGCCCCCTAATGGTGACTGACAAGGAAGAGCAACAATCACGGGCACCGTGATACATGGTCATCAGCTCCACTTTTCTTCATAGAAATCTAATCAGTGTCCAGCTTGTGACTTATATAAATTATAACGGATACATACAGAAATGTTAGAGGCTCTGAGAACAAACAGAAAGCACAATGTAGTGGATTTGCCCATCATCTTGGAACTGGACTGCCCTTTTGGCTAAAAAGTGATGCTGCAAAGCTGTGACTAGCTGTAGAACAAGCCATTGTGCTTTCTGTTTATCTTCAGTGTTTCTAACAATTTTTGTATGTAATATAAAATTAAACAGGAAAGAAAGTTCTGCCTAAAAAAATTAGAAACTGTAGCAAGTCATAAGTCTATTCAGAGCTGTGTTCGTTGTAGTGTTTCATACAATTGAATTCCCAAAGAATGTTAAAACTAGGGATAGACAAAAACTTATGCCACAAATGGGAAACAGGAGAAAAATGCCACTTTTTGACAAATTTGAATTTTTTTTGTGAAAATGCTATTTTTATGTTTTTTTAGCCTAGCTCTTTGCATTGAAATAAATGGAAAGACAGAATTTTTCCCCAACACATGGACATTTTCTATTCATTTTCTACATGTGTATAAAAGGGTGTCAGGCTCTCAAGGCAAGATAATAAAGTAGAGTTGAAGCTTAGTTTAAGAAGTCTTTTAGGCAGAAAATGTGTTCTCTGTATTAGGGGAGTCTAGGGGACTCTGGGAGACAGGAAGGGAGAAAAGAGTTTGACCCCAAACATCCCAAAACTCAGTGTGACTGACAAGGAAGACACAGGCGTGTTCCAAGTTTCTTTCTGATGTGGCTGTTATCTCAGTCCTATGGGAGTCTAGAGGTATGAGAAGGAAACAAAGGTATTTTACTCCAAATACCCCAGAATTTTATTTGATCGACTAGACACAGGCAGCTGCTATCCAAGTTCCTTTTTTATCTGGCTGTTATCTCTGTCAGGGGAGTCTCGGCATGTGAGAAGGGTGTAAAGGATAATTAACCCCCCCCCAAAAAAACAAATTCTATATGACTGACTGGGAAAACACTGGCAACCGTGATCCAAATTTCTTTCTGATTTGGATGTTTTCTCTGTCATAGGGGAGTCTGGGGAAAGAAGCAGCTTAACAGGAAGTGTTTTTTTTTGTTGACAGTGAAAGTTATAGACAGACAGTTAAATAAAATAAAATAAAAATTGAGAGGTGACAGAGGCACAGATATGGATATAATCTGTGACTGACGTGCACTGTTACTAGAAAAGAGTATTTTGTAGAGATCCAAGGCAAGACATTACATAAAATCAGTTCTATTTTATCCTTTACATTAAATACACACAGTATCTGTGTAAAGTCAAGCAAACACACAAGGGAGAGGGGGAGGGTGAAATGATTAGGAGCAGTGCATGGACGTGTGAATTAAATGGTAGTCCAAAAACTGACTTTAGGCATGGTTGTGTCAGTTTTTTCAATAAATAATCGTGATCCCTCTCCTCCCTAGGAAGATGTATTTTGTCCAGTCCCACCAAATGTTCCAAAACCACCAGCAGCAGTGCTATTAATAAACCATCTAAAAGCACTAAAGAGGACAACAAGTCACATTCCAGTGTTGAAGGTGTAGCAGCTCAACAAACTCCTCAATCTGACAGTGAGACAAACATGCAAAAAAAAAAAACTGTCCAGAAAGTAGTAGCAAATGTTGTGAAAATCCCTCCAAGCGGAAAAGTGAAAAGAAATTCTCTGAGACCTCTAAAAACTTTAGAAATATAAAAGTAGTGGGAATAGAATACAATAATAAAGAACTGATGATCTGATGTGCTGCATCCTTCTGGAATATCCCAAGGCCAGTTATTTTTCCCAGATGGCTGTGCCAATGTTACTTAAGCAGGAAGTTAGTGTTGTGGGCAAAAATCAAAGGAGCTAATTATTTCTCCACTTCAGCCCTCAGAAGAAGTAATATTGTGGTGGGAAATGTTGCAGGCATGGAAAACATAGGCAGAAAATGTATTGAAACTGGCAAAAAAAGAGAATATGACTGCAAGTTCACTGCATTTATTGTATTTCAAACACATTAGTAGTAAAGGGTATGATACCACCAAGAACACTGATAGTGTATAATTTTCTTAAGTTTTGTTACAATGATTTGAAAAGGTAATAATGTTGAACAGATAATTATTAGAGAACCAGGCCAAATGTTTTTAGATAATGTGTATGTAAAGTATATTGTTTAATCAATGCATGTGTACCATACTTAGCTGTATGCAGGAACCAATGATCAGGATATCCAAGTACAAGCCAGGTTGGGGTATCAAAATTGGTGAGACAATTAGATTTTAAATATTTGATTCCCTTGTTTTGAGAAAAAAATGTCAGGTACTTTTTCAGACATACCACTCTTCTTTTCTCACTACAACTAATAAGTACCTGCTCATTTCTGATATCAAAACAATGGAATCAAATATTTATTTAAAATCTAATTTACTTTCACTTTATATAAAAAACTAGTTGAACAGCCCGTTACACAGGCCACAGTGCCACTGCCACCCGGTCATGGGGCAGTCACATGCAGTAGAGACTGCCCGCACCAAGGCTGATACGGAGTTGGACGCTCCTTCGGAGAGCCCAGCTCTGTGTAAGCCACAGCGCAGGCAGTCTCTACTGCGCATGACTGCAGCACGCGCAGCAGTGTGTACTGCGCATGTCGCGGCATTACACATGATTTAGCGAATTATTATATAGGATGTATTTTTGGACCTCTATTACATGTAATTACATATTAAATCCTTTTTTTATTATAACAAGAGTTTTAGAAACATATACACAATGAGCGCTTTTGGTGGTATCAGAACTAATGAGTTTTATATGCAATGACTGCAGCGTGTTTGCACTCATTGCATTATTCTAATACAATTGTCCTTTTATACCACAAACACGGAGAACAAATTAAAAAGGTTACGTTTTTATAGCTGAGTTTGAACAGGCTACATAACTAGTAAAAGTCACATACCCCATTCCTATATATAACATTTGAATCCACCTTTGGAAAATTACCACATTACCATGAAGAATAAATCTAAAAATGGGTGTGGCCACAAAAGAGGATGTGGCTAAATGTGAAGGTATGGTTAGGGTTGGGGTCAAGGCAGGGCTAACGGCACCATAGGGTGCTGTGCCTAGGGGAGCTTGAGATCTAAATCTTTGCCTACTTCCACAACAGAGAGTGTTAAAGTGGAACTTTCAACTATTAATAAGTCTTCATGAATTCATTAAGCATATAGCAACTAGCTTGAAAATATATATCTTACCTATAAAAAGTGCCACATTCTAAAGAAATCTTTACTCTTTGGAGACTGATGAGCAGGTTAGTGCAGTCTGAGTGCCTGCACCTGTGCCGTCAGTCCCTTCTGGTTACCATGTGGCACTCTGCAATGCTTTACAGGAAACCGGGACTGATGGTGCAGGCATGCAGACAAGATATCTGTACTGTTCCTGGCTTCCAGTCTCCAAAGGGTAAAGATTTCTTTAGAATGTGGCACTTTTTAAGACATGTATTTTCAAGCTAGTCGCCATATACTTAATGAATGCATGGTGACTTATTAATAGTTGAAAGTTCCGCTTTAAATGATGACCACTTGCAGTTAGCCCTCTTCCCAGCATTATGATGTATTTTCATGCCTTCGCCACTTTCAAGCTTCAGCCATAATATTGATCTCGGATGGCGAAAAGTCCCATTTTGTTCCTGCTGGAAATGTTGTGGCAAGCAAATGGTTTTCCACTTTTCCCAAGAGGAAGTTCACCCATAGAGAAACTCGTGCATTTTCTGCCATTTTGCTAAGAGCACAGAAAATGTAATCAAAATTATTCTATTTCCTGCCTATGGTATTCAGTGGGGCAAAACTTCCTGCCAATATACTATATAAACCCATTATTTTCTGAATAATATTGTGATGAATTTTAGGCAAAAAGAAGGAGACAGAGTGATAGAGTGAGGAGGGAAAAATCTATTTCAAATATAAAAAAGAATGGTTACTGTTTGTTCATAGTACTGGCTGAGACCGACCACCACCACTATAACAGACCTTCATTCTGAATATGCAAAGCTGGTGTCAAGGAGTATTCATTATTTTTATCAAGTCTTCTCATCATGGCAACTAGAATCATCATTATACTATGGCCTATTTTTTTATCAGTGCTGCTGAATGATCCCAGGCCCATGGAGCAGACTAATAATCCTGAAGTTACAGCAGTAGCAAATACCAGAATGTCACAAGTGTCATTTGCCAAGAACACCATCATGCACAGATGGCACTAAGCCAGCAGGGCATAATTGTTTTCTCAGCGGCTTGTATTTTGTAAGCCTGAGTCCTTCAATATTTTTTTCTCAGAGCATCTATGTTGCAAGTCTGAATCTTGCAAAAATATTTTAATCTCAGGGCTTGTAGTTTGCAAGCCTGACTCCTGCAACAAATGTTCTGAAGGCTTGTATTTTGCAAGCTTCATTCAAACAGCAAAATTTGCAGGACTTGTATTTTGAAAGCATGAGTCCTGCAAAAAAATATTAGGTCTTGAAATTTGCAAATCTGAGTCCTACAAAAATGTTTTATCTCAGGTGTTGATTCTGGCAAGGTTGAACAAAATTGGAGATAAGTGACATGTAAAACAACACAATTTTTGTGTCTTGTGACTTGTGTCACCTCAGAAGAAAAGTCTTATAGCATGGGTACAAATTGGGATTTGGGTAGATGGCTTAGATCAAAGTGATTTGCATCTATGATGCTTACTCATGGTCATTCATTATATATATATATATATATATATATATATATATATATATATATATATTGTTCACATTCAACTTAGTGTTCCTATGACCTTCTCCATTTTAATTAGAATAATATTGCTCCCAAAAGACATCGTGTATTCTCCAATTTTACTGCAAAATACAGACTCATTATGTGTCACAGTAATTCCTGTGCAACAATGTATAACTTGCCGTGCTAAGTGTGAAAGACCTCTCACTCCTACTATTTGTTGGCTAAACTAATTTGATGTGTTAATACTACAATAAGAAGTGATATTAACCCCTCCTTTACTTTTTTGCTGAAGGTTACTGAATAAGTGTGACCCGATTTACATAACAATACGTGAAGCTATTATAAAAAGGAGACTAACACCGAACACTATTGTATCCATTTACAAAATCACAGTAATTGAAAATTAGTAATTATGAATATAAAAGAAAAGAAAAACCCTGCAGTACTAGCACTCTATGTAGGCTAATCCTGAAAGTTCATAGACCCTATTAGTCACAGGAAGATGACCCTAAAACATAACTTTTATTAATCCTATTTAAAAGGGATGTGAATATCTATATGAAACAGGAGAATATCCAAAATGAAGTACATCCAGGTGGTATGTAAGTACTGTCTATTAAAAACAGCAAGCAGCACTTCAAAAATGGAGATGTCAGGTAAATGATGTAACGTGCATTTCGCTATAATAAACTCTTTGAATGATAGCGAGATATTAGTTTTCACAAATTGGCCAAGTTGCGGGTAAGCTTGCCAACCCCGCCAAGGTTTCTCACTGTACGGCAAGTCCTACTCTATACATCTGTAATGCCCTATCTAAAAGTTAAAATAAAACTTAAAATTCCCTGAAGAGATGTTATTATAAACGCGTTGGAGGAGCAAGGGACCCTTTAGATGTGCTCTCTTTATTGCTTCTGGGTCCCAGTGTGGTGCAATTAAAAACAGAAGACATACATTCTAATAAAAAGATGTACATATGGACTTACCCAATACAAAAAGACCTCAATGGATCTACACTGTGAGAATATAAGTGAGCTGTGGATCCAACAGCTCACTCTATAATAATGTGACCTTTATATCAGCCCCCACAGGTCATGTGAGGAATAGCTGATACCAAACTAGGAGCATTTAAGCTAGAGAAGGCCTAAGGCCTGCTCTTAAAGGCAAAGTGTGAAAAAAATAAAATTACAGTGATACTCATTGTGCAAAGATAATTGTGCTATATATATAAATAATTAAGTTGGATAGGTGAGGAGGCTGCTTGAAGGAGTAATGGAGACATACAAGTCAAAAGACAAAAGAAAAGAAAACTCCCAGCGCCAACTCACCATAACCAATACATACAATAAATAAATTTTAATATTTAAATGTGAATATAAAGTGTATACACAGCAGCCAGGAATAAGGGCTCTCCAGACCCCCAAACTTCAGGCCAAAAGCCAAAGTATAAACAAACAGACAACAACAATCCGGCGCTTCTCTGTGTATAAAGTAAATATGTGCCCTGTGTTTAGCATATATAATAATATTTCTAAATAAATAAAATAAGTGAGATATTAGTTTTCACAAATTGGCCAAGTTGCGGGTAAGCTTGCCAACCCCGCCAAGGTTTCTAACTGTACGGCAAGCCCTACTCTATACATCTGTAATGCCCTATCTAAAAGTTAAAATAAAACTTAAAATTCCCTGAAGAGATGTTATTATAAACGCATTGGAGGAGCAAGGGACCCTTGCTCCTAGTCCTTCTCAGCTTCCACCCCAGCTTCTCCAGCATCATCATCACCACCACTAGTCCCTTGGTGCTGTTGCTGCTGCTCTGTTACAGACATCTCACTGCTGCTTGGAGGAGGTGACGAGCAATGTGACAGAGGGTGCCCTACACTTGTCATTTCTAGGTGACGTGAAGAAGGCAGACTGGCAGCAGTAGCAGCAGGCACAGGCAGCTGATCTGTGCTCATGGTGTTAGTGGTGGTATCATTTCTGTTTCTGCTTTCCATCAACAGTTTTGGACTCTTTAGAATCATGTTCCACTTGGACACTGCTTCACCATCACTATTACTACTACTACTAACACCAACCACATCAGTTTCAGCCCCTGAGTCCTCCTCCTAACAGTCACTATTAATATGAGGATACTGATTACCCCCTCCACTCATAATGCTAACAAGCTGCTGTACTTTAGTAGTAGTAGCACTAGCACTTTCAGTACTGCTTGGGGATGGCAAGTGTGACTTAGGGTCCCCTGCTGTCACACTTGGCATTATATTCTCCCCCCCCCCAAGTATTATGAGACACACTAGCAGCAGCTTCAGTGCTGGTGGCAGCAGGTTCAGTACTGGCAGCATGCAGAGCACTGGTTGCAGCAGGGGTAGCACATCTGACAGCAGGCACAGTATTGGTGGCAGCAGGTTCTGCACTTGAAGCAGGCAGAGCACTGGTGGCAGCAGGGGCAGCATATCTGACAGCAGGCACAGTACTGGTAGCAGCAGGTTCAGCACTGGCAGCAGGCACAGCACTGGTGGCAGCACCGGCAGCAGGCACAGCACTGTTGGCAGCAGGGGCAGCATGGCTGACAGCAGACATAGCACTATTGGCAGAAGGTGCAGCATGTCTGGCAACAGGCACAGCAATGGTGGTAGCTGTAGCAGGGGCAGCGGATCTGAAAGCATGCACAGCAATGGTGGCAGTAGAGGCAGCACGTCTGGCAGGAGGCACAGGCAGCTGACCTGTCCTGCCCTCACTATTACCCATTTCTTCCTCCCTTTCCATTAAATTCCCCAAGATCCCTTGGGGTGATTTAAGGGAACCGGACAGCACTGGTTCTGCAGTGCTCATTTCCTCCTTCTCATCCTCCTCAAACTCAGTTGACACATAAGGGTCCTTCCAATTCCACATTATATTATTTTTAAACCTGCTCATAGTGATAGCAGTCACTATGAGCCTCTCCTGCCTCAGTTTGGCTATAAATAAACAGCAGAACAGCACAGCACGTCTACCTCACTCTGTTGTTGCGTCTATTGTGTTTCACTTGCTGGAATATGTCACGTTTTTATAGCAAAAAGGAGAAAACCACGTAAATCAACAAGAAGAATCTTTCTAGCCATTGAAAACATGGTGAAGAATTTTGACCAATGGGCGAAAAATGTTTGTTTTAAAGCAGATTTTCCTGCAAAAAAAATAAAGCAGACAACAATATGGTTTATGTGGGATTTCTCATGGGAACAGGGCAAGAGCTTTCGCCCACACCGAGTCCTGGGCATTACTGGTGGCTTGTGGCATTTCTGTTGTTTGTCACCCCCCCTTGGGTGCGGGTGTCTGTGCACCCTTATCTTCTGTTTACACGGGTTTAGACACCTAAAAAAGATGTTTCAGGAATGGTAGCTGCTGTGGAGGATGTAGCTAGCATTTGTGTAGTAGTTGGTGGCTCTGTATCAGACTCTGAGGACCATTAAGTCAATGGTATTTAAAGGTTTAGTTATTTTTCTATGTGGTCTTCTATAGGGTCTTCTTGGGTGGGGAGGACAAAATGCCTGTCCAAGTAGCTAACTATAGATACGTCTGTCCTTATATTCCTCCTGATCTTTGGATAGTTTACTGTTTTTGAATGTGATGAGCTCCTGTTTATTGTTGGCTACTGTTGTTTTAAGCTTTGTATAGCAGTCAGTAGTTGTGTCTGAAGTAAATGCTTCTTTATGTCTAATGTCAAAAGCTTGCAATTCTGTCCTAATTTGTTTTAAGATTTTGCTAACTTCTTCTACCACTAAGACCATAAGGTCAAATGAGCACTTGTTAATATTCCACACCATCAGCGATGGGATTAGTGCAGCGGGTGGTGGGAATGTTACATACTCTAAAGCACCTAGGAATTTGACTGTTGCAGTAGTAATCAGAGAGATAAAGACTCAACTTCCCTTTTTTGTTATTTGAGTAATTGAAAATAGAGCTTTTGAGGCCATTCTCCAATTCCTCTTTTTTTGGTTGAGGCAGTAAGAGTATGTCCTATATTTGTTCACTTGTGAAGTGAATCCTGTTGTCCTCCTTTGAATAATTTGCTGTATTGTTTTTCATAATTGGAATCTTGGTGCAGAGAGGAAAAGGGTCAAGGATCCGAATTTCAGACTGGACCTGTTCGACTCGGACGAAGTTCAGCAATAGTCTGAATTATTCGTCCAAATTAAAAAAAAAACTTTAAAATATTCAATAAAAAATTAAAATTAAACAAATAAAGATAAAAAAATACATTAAAACTAAATTAATAATAATATTAAATCTCTAATGAGACAGGAAGGGATATTTTATAAACCCCTACACACTTATTAATCCTTAATAGAGCAAATATGGGGTGAATGGCAGCAATGTAACATGGCTGTGTGATACAAATGAATATACAACAAACACAAAATAAAGCCCTGCGCTCAAACTCCCACTACTCCTGGGCAGCAGCAATGGCTATAGTATACATCAGCTCAAAATACATAGTACAAAAAACAAAGAGTTACCTGCACTCTATCCCAAATCCCTATGCACATTTAAATGATTGGAGGCTTTTAGTTTCACTCCAATGGCCATTTGAATGTAAGCTCACCTGCCACGCCAAGGCAAGCCTCATAGGTGAGTCCATCAGGACAATTAATTATTTTGAATTACTTTTCTTAAGCTGCACCCATTATGTAACACATTATTACTGTGTTTTTTTTATTTTTAATTTTTTTTATAATAAATGAGAATTTATATATGTATATGTCACATCAAATTAAAGCCCTTTCTGCCCTTTAAAAATGTTATATAATTTGTGTTTGTGCAATAAATGAAAAATATAGGAATTATGGTTGAACAAACACATAGCAAAAATGCCAAAATTGCTTATGTCCTTAAGTGGTTAATATCTGCACTTTGCATGAACTGTACAGCACCTGTTTTACCAGATCTATTTTTAGCAGTATGTAGCAACATTGTAATAGTTTCAGGTGGGAAAGCGCTGTGCCGTCTACTTTTAGTAGCATGTAGCAACATTGTAATAGTTTCAGGAAGGAAAGCACCGTCTGAATTTCTGAAATTTACACCGAAAATTAGGACTAGGACCGTTTCAGATTCTGACATTTTTTTGTGGCAGGGCCTTGGCTTTTGTAAGGTCTGAATGATGACGAATACGCCTTATTTGTTCGAATTCCGAAATTGCCCGAACCGAATCGCACAAGTCTAGCAAAGTCTATAATTGGTGTAGTGCCTGGGAAGCACTCACATTGCTGGTACATTTGTGACTGGGTGCTGATGAGAGTGTGAATATAATATTGTTCATGTTACATGAGCAAACATAGAACTTTATAAATCAAATTTTATGTAACCATTTGGTTGCTCTCAGGCAGCCTTCCTCAAGATACATGCACAGTGAAAAATCAACCTATTTTAAATCCCCACCAAAAAACAGGCAACAAAGTAGGTGTCCTAATTAAGGTTTGACATCATACTTAAAATACATACACCTGAGTAGAGTGTATAATGATAACATCCCATGACATACTAATTCAAACAATAAATCCAAGTTGACGAAAGTGAATAAATTGTGTCAAACGTGTACGGAGAAGACTGACAGTAATAGAAAGATGATACAGTGTGCATAGATCTGTATATAACTGGCAGTGGTGTGGTATGTACAGGCTTGGGCATAATACTGTCTGCCATGTTAATATTATTGTACAGAATTAAGGATGTAACATAGCAAGGTCAAGAAGTGGTAAGTGGAGCAACTGGATACTCGGTATATCTATCTGCTAGGTGATGTGATGAAGACACGCAGTATAGTCTACACAGGTCAGAAATAGTCTATAGCTACAGAAAGCAAAATATCAATATTTTCACATGACACTAAGTTATGCAGGGTAATTAATTCAGAACAGGATATTTGTTCTCTACAGAGGGATTTACATAAAATTGCAGACTGGGCAACCAAATGGAATATGAAGTTTAATGTGGGAAAGTGTAAAGTCCCAAGGAAAAATCCCAATCCTATTTATGAACTTAATGGAATCATTGTAGAGGACTCGTTGCTAGAGAAAGACCTGAGAATCCTTGTAAACTACAAACTTGGAAACAGTCAGTCAAACAGCAGTAACAAAAGCAAACAAAATACTGTCTTGCATGAAAAGAGTATTGAAGCAAGAGTGAATATCATCATTTTGCCATTGTACACATCATTAGTAAGACCTCACCTTGACTATGCAGGGCAGTTTTGGGCACCAGTTCTGAAGAAGGATAGTGTAGAAATGGAGGATATTATAGAAATGGAGGACTTGACTATGAGGAATGACTAGAAAGACTTGGTTTACTTACTCTGGAAAGATGACTAAGAGGAGATCTTATCACAATGCACAACTATATGAGTGGTCAATACAAGAACAATCTAACTGGGACACAAAATATATAATCACAGACATTGACCAGATATTTTAATCTGTGGAAGCCCGCAACTACAGATTAGAATTATAGAGAATTATTCACATAGCTTCCAGAATGGTCATGGAACTGATATGAATCAAAGAACTTCCAATTAACAAGTTAAGTAACCCCATGTCTTGAAATTGTTATCTAAATTAGCCACATACCTTGCAATCCATAAAGATTGGGCCTCATGTCTTTCATTATACTATAAATGCACTGTTTAACACTTTTTGACACATACACTGGTACAACAGGCATCCAGGAACACTATTACACAATCAGAAAAAGAATTCTGAGGAGAAAGAGAGCCTTGATTGTAAAATGTTGAGAATAGGGATGGGTGAAAAATCAAAGAAATTTCCGAGGGACTTTTCACAGAAAAAAAATATTTCCTGCTTTTTTTGCAAAACTTTCCGCCCATAGAAAATATATTACATTCTTTTCTTTTCACCACTGCCAATACATTTTCTATGAGTACTTTGCCATTATGTTCCTATGTTTTCTTTGACTGCAAGACTTCTTTCTGAAATATTACTTCTTCTGAGGGCTGAAGTGGAGAAATAAATAGCTGAATGTAAAAATTGTGAGTCCTACAACACCATATGCCTCAAAAATTGTTGGCAGGCTGACTGCCTTTTTTCTTTGCCCACAACACTAACTTTCTGCTTAAAGTGATAGTAACACATGAATTTACATACATTTAATTCAGAACATATTTAAAAAATAAATTAATTGTGCCATTTCCGATCTCCCAAATCTTTTTTGCATTACATTTTTTATTAATATTTCACAAATAATACAGAGACACATGAAATAGTACATAAAATAGTACAAAATATAACAATACTGTAAATACATAAAGTAAATACAAGGTGAAGAAGACTGTAGTTGAAGTGGGACAATAATTCCATCATCAGTTTTCTGTCGAAATGGTTTGGGAGATATCAATCTGCAAAGTTCCTCCTTCCCTCCCCTTGTGCTGATGTCAGCTTTCTAACTTAGAGACGGAGACCCCAGTCCATAGACCATCCTGCAGCTCTTCAGCAGAGCCGTAATCTTGGTAGTAAGAAATAAATACTTCATTTGAATGGTCTGCAACTTGTGTTTGCAAACCAGGCACACGTTGTAGGCCATTCAAATAAATTATTTCTTTGTAAATACCACAATCACAGCTCTGCTGAAGAGCCACAGGACAGTCTATGGACTGGGATCTCCATCTCTAAGTTAGAAAGCTGACCTCAGCACAAGCGGAGGGAAGGGGGGAATTTTGCAGACTGATATCTCCCAAACTATAAAGGTTTGGGAGATCGGAAATGGCAGAATCAATTTATTTGTTACATACATTTAATTTGGTAGATATTTAATTTAAATTATTTTTGTGAGAGTTTTGACTTCTTTCTAAGAACTTAGTAAGTGTGGGAACATAGCAGAAGAACTATGTAACTTAATTGATTTAATGGTGATGTGTGGAGGTGGTGGGGTTGGTGGTGGTATGTGTTGGTGCTCTATAACTCTTGACATCTCCAAAACATACTCCTCTTCAACAGGAGCAGAAAATCTTGGCACACTATCTGGCACATCATCAGCATTTCAATTATGTATTATAGAGCCCCAGAAACATTTAGAGGTACTTCTGCTGCTGCTTCTGCTAGTTGTGGCACCTCTGACCTGCTGATGGCATGTATCCCAGTCAGACCTGTGGTTGGGTTTCAGGTGGGAACTCATTGAGGTAACTAGGGGTGAGCTTGCTTTCCCCCTGTTCACATGCTCCTTACTCAGACAACAGAGAGCAACATGCTTAGCCTTTGAGTCCTGAGTATTGTATCTCCATACTGTGGACTTCATAGACTGCAGAGTTTCTGAGAGGCTGTTACTTCTACTACTGGAGATAGGTGTTGCTGAAATTGTACTACTATTAGGTGTAACAAGTGCTGCACTTCCAAGAGCAGCATTAACACTAATCAAAGCTAAGGCTGTAGATACTGATAACTTATGATATTACTGACTACCCAACGCTGTATTTGTGTGTGGCTTAGTGGGAAATGATGATACTGAGGACTGATTTCTCAGTTTATAGACGGGCACAGTGCTCTTTTTCAGTGGTGGAAGGTTGAGCTTTTGCCTTTCAGATAATTTTCTGGCCATGCCATCATCTCTCTCACTCTCAACTTCATCTGTTTCCAAACAAGAGGAGGATGCTAGAGGGATATATTTTTCATCTACATCACATTAGGTCATCCTCACCACTAGAGGTGGGCAAAAGCCCTCACCTTATTTCCACGAGAAATCCCACGAAAACCACGTTGTTGTTCACTTTTTCACTTGAAAATCTGCTTTAAAACCAGCGATTCAAATATTTGCATTTTTCTCCCATTGGCCAACATTCTTTGCCATTTTGCAATAGCTAGAAAGTTTTCACCCATTGATTTATGTTTTTTTCACTTTTTCACTTTAAAAAAGTGATGTTTTCCAAGAAGTGAAACACAATAGGAGCAGCTACAAAGCAAGGTAGACGTGCAATGTTGTTCTGTGATCTTTTTTGAAAAATTGAGGCAGGAGAGGCTCATGGTGACTGCTATCACAATGAGATAGTTTAAAAATAGTAAAAAGAGGAACTGGAAGGACCCTTATGTGTCCACTGAGTCTGAGGAGGAGGAAGTGAGCACTACAGAACCAATGCTGTCGGTTCCCACTAAATCACCTCAAAGGATCTTGGGGTATGTAATGCCCCTGCTTCTACTAGTGCTGTGCCAAATGCCAGTGCTGCCCCTGCTGCCACCAGAGCTGTGCCTGCTGTCAGACATGCTGCCCCTGGTTCCACCAGTACTGTGCCTGCTGCCAGTGCTGAACCTGCTGCCACCAGTACGTTGCCTGCTGTCAGATGTGATGTCCCTGCTGAAACCAGTGCTGTTCCTGTTGCCAGTGCTAAACCTGCTGCCACCAGTACTGTGCCTGCTGTCAAACATGCTGCCCCTGCTTCCACCAGTGCTGTGCCTGCTGTCTTTGTCATCTCAAGTGTTTTTAGTTGGTTTAATAATAGTACTGGTGCTGATGAAACTTTTGGTGGAATAGATCACCATAGTTTATTGCACACGCTGCAGCAACCATGGCTGCAGTCAGTTTTTGGACTACCCTTTTACTCACACATCCCTGCACTGCTTCTAATCATTTTACCCTTCCCCTATCCATTGTGTGTTTGTTGTACATTACTCAATTACTGTGTGCGTGTTTTCACTGTAAAGTACACAACAGAACTGGTTGCGTATGATGTCTTGCTTTGGATCTCTACAAAATACTCTATCTTTTCTAGAATCAGTCTGCCTCAGTTAGCTCACATCAGGGTCCCTGTCTCTGTCACGTGTAATTTTTAGTTTTTTTTATTTATTTATTTTATTTAACACTCCCCTCTCCCCATCACTGTCAACAAAAAAACACCTCACTCCCCGTTCAACTGCTTCTTTCCCCAGACAACACTAGGACAAAGATAACAGACAGATCAGGAAGAAACTTGGATCACGGTTGACTGTGTCTTCCCAATCAGACACTCAGAATGTTGGTGTATTTGAGATAATTCTCCTTTGCTCCATTCTTACTCCCCTAGCATAGAGATAACAGTCATATCATGAAGGAACTTGTATCACAGCTGCCTGTGTTTACTTGGTCACACAAAAGTTTGGGGGATTTGGGGTAAACCTCCTCTGCTCCTTTCTCACACCCCCGGATTCCCATAGGACAGAGATAACAGACAGATCAGGAAGATACATGGATTCCCAGTCATGTATTTGGGGTCAAATTCTTGTCTCCCATCCTGTCCCCCAGAGTCTCCCAGACTCCTCTAACACAGACAATAGATGTCCTGCTTACAAAACTTCCTAAACTAATCTTCAACTCCTTTTTATTATTCTGTAGTCTCTAGCTGAAAAATGTGCTGCTTTCTCTTCATCTCACAAATAAGAATGACATGCTGTGAGAACCTGACACCCTTTTATACGCTGGCTGGAAAAAGAAGAGAAGCATGTCATGTGGTGGGGAGAAATTCTGTCCATTGATTGCATTGATTTCAATGTAATGAGCTCTGAAAAAAAGAGAAAAAAATTGGCACTTTTCACAAAATATTTCCTGCTTGGCGAAAAGTGCCATTTTCCTCCTATTTCTCTTTTTAGGTGAAAACTTTTGCCTATTCCTAGTAGAGAACACATGTGTTAGAGAGATCCAAGTGGAAAATATAAAAAATGAATGGCATAAAAAGTAGATTAAAATACAAAGTAATTAATGAAACTGGAAGAAAACAAAATTAATAACTGCTGAATTACATGCAATGAATCATTTTAGCCAGTAGGTGGATCTCTAATGAACTATTCAGAGCCTTCTGCATACTGTAGTAAGTAACCTGAAAGAAACAGATGACAATGTTTACTAAACCACAAACAAGTGATACGAAATGTAATTGAATTTTTATACATAAATCTTTTTAAGGACCTAAGGGTGTGTAACAAATTAGTTCTCTGGTCCTTAAATTGATAATAAAGCAGACGTGCGATTGTGTAAGTATTCTTCCCTGTGTATCAGTGACTGTTTAATTAATTGAAAAAGGTACATTTTCTCATGATATACATAATATTTGCATAAAACAATAGAATTATATAAGTCCATTAGTTTTAAAGTTGCATTTACTCTTTTATATATTGCAGTGCAGGTTAAGCTTTGGTTAAGTATCTATTGAGGCACTCTATATTGTTCATGTTTGTTCATACTGGGTTAATCATCCTGTCAGAGGAGGTGGTCATTTAAAACAATTCAGTAGCAAAGAAGATTTGTGGATTCATCGTTTGAGGATTAGAATTCCATTAGCATTTAATCATGAATGGGATTTTGGATATATAATTTAATGTTACATTCTTTTTGAGTTAAAATTAGTAGCAATCTTGCACAGTTAGGGCTAATGAGAATTGAAAACTCTTAGTAATACAACTTCCTGGTTTTACAAAATTATCAAAAATCTGTTGATTAAGATATTTAAGCTATGAAAGTAACAGTTGTACCAATAAATACAAGTGTATAATGTAAAGGCACCTGCGATTAGCTAGGGATACTCTGTTGTGGGTTCTTTACCAGGGATAGAGAAAGAGGATCAGGCAGTAGGATGGTGCATTTAATTTTAATTCAGTCACACCTACTATACAGGAAAAAGATACACTCTCTTAGCTCATTGCATGCAAATTAGGTGTAATACTGAAGAAGAAGAAGTTTCCCTTCTTTTCCCGCATTAATAGTATAAATGGGTGTCAGGTTCCTGCATCATGCCATTCTGTGTTTGTGAGAAGAAGAAAAAGAAGCACATTTTTGGGCTAGGGAATACACAGGCAGCTATGATCCAAGTTCCTTCATGATCTGCTCGTTATATCTGTGCTAGGGGATTGGGGGATAAGGGAGCAAAGGAGATTTACCCAAATGCCTCAAAATTCAGTTTGATTGGAAAGACACAGGCAACTGCGATCCAAGTTCATTCCTGATCTGGCTATTATCTCTGTCAAAGGGGAGTCTATGGAAACAATCAGTTGAACAGGGAGGGTGTTTTTTGTTTCCAGTGATAGGGATAGGGGCCTGGGGGACAGATAATTTAAAAAATTGATAGTCTACAGAGAAAAGGATAAGGATATGAGATGTGCGACCTTGTGCATGCAAAGTTTTGAGAGCCATAGATGTATTAACTAAACTAGAGCAGTTGATAGAGGAATGGCTTTTACCCCTCTCTTTGAATGCTGGTTTTGTGTCTGGTGATAATGGCACCAACATAATAGCTGCATTGAGAATGGGTATATGGTGTATGTCCCCTGCTTTGCCCATGTGCTAAATTTAATTGTGACTATATTCTTGGCAGAATGCCAACCCCTCATAGAATGTCACAGCCTACTTAAACCCTGGGCCTTCCCACTATCTTTGCCCTTGGATGGTCATATACTCAGCATCTAGTACCTGGGATCTTTGATTCTTCTGTTTCATGTTGTGATCTGGTCTGTGTATTGTTTCTCCTAATTTCTGGCTTCCTGACCGCGACTCTGCTTCCCGATTACCCGCTACCCTCAAATGATCTTACCTTTTGTGTACCGAATCCAGCTCTGCTTATCGACTTCCCGCATCTTCAGTGATTTGAATTGCAGTGTATGACCCTGGCTCTGCTTACCGACCTACTTGTCTCCAGTCATCTGACCTTCTGTGAATCTACTTCCGGCTTGTTCTTTGACTACCCACACCTCTCCAATGATCTGACCATCAATGTATCGACTACTGACTGGTTGTACGACTAACTTCACACCTCCAGTAATCCGACTACCTATGTACCACACCTCTCCTGTGTACGACCTACAGACTTTTGACCTTAGGCCTATGGTTCGACTTCCAGAATTTACATTAGAGTTTCAACCCCATGTCAGTGCTTAGTGGATCTCTTCCTTCCTATTTCTTGACACAGCAGACTAACCCTGACCCAGACTGAGAGACTGTGATATAGATATGCTGAATATCAACCACAAAATTTATGCCTATTTTAGCAGCTCCTACAGTGCACACAACACATTATAATACATACATGCGCATAACAACCTGCCCAATCACCAGCTTAATATGGAAGTCCCGTCCAGGTGGAATTCCACTTTGTACATGCTAAAGCATTTGTACAAGGAGAATGAGGCCATTAGTGAATACACGATGCAAATCTGAAAGGCTTTGGAGGGTGCCTCTTGGTCACCTCTGCAATGGCAACTAATATGTGATGTGTGTCAGCTGCTGAAACCTTTTGAGGAGGCAACCATGCTGGTTAGTCGCATAAGAGCAGAAATTGGTGAAATAATTTGACTGATATATTTATTGCATTAAAAAAGCATGGCTGAGGAATCTTACTATAATAATACCAAAGATATGCACCAGCTTTCAAGGATTTGTTAGTATGCATTGTGCAAGATCCTTGCACAAGGTCCATTAAAAGCAATAACCATAAAAGCAAAGAGGAATACATTCTTGTCACTTTGCTAGACTCTTCTTTAAACATATAATTTCTGAATTTCTTACAAAGTATAATCAATTTGTGACAAGGAATGATGATCAGCAGTATCTCTATGAGGAATCAGATCCTGTCAGATAATATAAAGATATGCTTATTGATCAAGTGTATGATTACAATGTGGAGGATAAGTGGGAAAAAGTCGGGGCCAAATAACTGCTAGAAAACATAGTGAAAAGGAAGGCAGCACAAGGAGCAACAACATCAACAGGAAAATCCTCTTCTCAGCATATTTCAGAAGACAGGGTGATTCAGGGGTTTCAGGGGCACCAAAACAAAATTTGTGGTGGTGGTTGTGGTGGCAAACAATACAGTGTGTGTGTGAGGCTAACACTGACAAGGACAGCTCTGGAAACTCTTAATTGTCCACCAGCAAGTGTCTGAGTGTTTTTTTTTAGTGCAGCGGGTTATATTGAAAATGACCACAGGACACAGCTATCAAGCAGCAGTGTTGGGAGAAAAACCATACATGACAGAAAAAGCAAGGGAACATATTTTATTATCAGCAGGACAGAGGATAAAGATGAGGATGATTATGAGGGATTTAATGGGTTACTAGCATTTATCACTGTTGAGATCACCACTAAGATCACTGATTAATGTGTATCAATAGTCTGTGAATAATGAGAGCAGACATGATAATGCTAATATTTGCTATAGGAATCATAAATATACAGAGAGAAAACCCTGATATTCATTTGTGTTTGCAGGACTCAGGCTAGCCAAACAAAAGCCCTGAGTGAATAATTTTGTTGCAGGACTCTGTCTTGCCAAAACAGGCCCTGAGAAAATAATATTTTGAAAGGACTCAGGGTTGTAAAAAACAATCCCTGAGTATTGTTTTTTCAGGAGCCATGCTTGCAAATTTTATAAGGCCAAAAGAAAAATTTGTATGCTTAATCAGGACTGTTGTGCTAAGTTTTGTCCCCTGATTTCCCTTTTCACAACCTTGTCACAAATAGTGCATTGTGCAGTCCCTAATGACTGCATTGTGCCTGTCTCAAAGGAAAAATATTCTCACACCCATGATTTAAATAAGGGGAGAGGAGCAGAAGAATTTCCTTCTTTTTTTTCTTCTTCTTCTCAGCAATCACCTTCACTGTCTGGGGCAGGTTAGGATTCTGCCTCAGCATCATCACTGAAGCTAGCCCCAGTATTATTGGTGGCAAGTGGAGAAGGCCCAGGCCCCAAATCCATGCATGTAGAAGCCAGTCCCATGGTGGCCACAGTGGTCAGACTGTGGCACACTAGCCTTCTCATCACCATCCTACTGCTGAGAGGGATGAAAGTTTTCAGCAAACTCCACAATATCACTGCTAATGTTGGATGTGATGCTCAGCCCCATTTGCATCTCTATCTCCCATTTATTTTTGCTTTACACCAAAACACCTTCATGCTTTCCTCTGTGTCAGCTGCTCCACCACCACCATCCTTGCTCTTATGAAGACCCCCACCAGTCTCTAGCTGCTCTATAGTGGTGGGTCTGCTTGGGGATAATGAAATGTGGCTGAGGGTGCCCTGCTGTCACACTTGCCACCTTCTCATCCTCCTCAAAAGAAGAAGGCA
Source organism: Rhinophrynus dorsalis (assembly GCA_037306005.1). Taxonomy (NCBI): domain Eukaryota; kingdom Metazoa; phylum Chordata; class Amphibia; order Anura; family Rhinophrynidae; genus Rhinophrynus; species Rhinophrynus dorsalis. Next base: position 99,876,595 of record CM074723.1, read on the forward strand.
CACTGGTAGCAGTAACAGCAGGTACAGGCTACTGACCTATGTGCTTGCACGCTCAGTTTTGCCTTTTTCAAAATTTGCCCCCAGATACCAAGGGATGATGTTGGGGGACTCTGATTCATTGGGCCAGGGGAATGTGGGCACCCAGTCATTTTAGCATTGGTGGTGCCACTGCTAGTGTTCGTTCTTCCTTCTCATCAGAATTATTAGCCTCAATGTCCATGTAGCATCTCCAGCAATGCTTTTTTTTATTTACAACAGTGGTGGTCATCATACATAACTTTTGGCAGAGATCATTTCTTTTTGCATATTCCCTATTATAAAACAGACCAAAATCACAAAGGGACTAACATCCCCCTAATACCCAAGACATGATATATTGTGTCCTGTCTCTACCCTGCATATCCTCATCTCACTTCTGTCAGACAGACCAAACTCCAGCCCACTGCTGACTAGGTATGGGTGAAAATTTTTGCCTCAAACTGAAATTGACAAATAATGGCACTTCCCGCTTGATGAATAATTTCCTGCAACAAGTGCGTTTTTCAGCTTTTTTCGCCTAGCTCATTCCATTGAAATCAATGAGAACTTTGAATTTACACACAACCCATAGCAAATATTATTTTATTCCCCAAAGGCATAGTATAAAAGGGGCATGATGGTGTTTGTGTTGGTTGAGCATGGGGAAAGAATCAGTTGAACAGGGAATGTTTTTTTTGGGGGGGTGTTTACTGGGGGGTGGGTAATAAAAAAGAAACTCTAAATACAATTAAAAATACTCCATAAGACATGGTATAAAAGGGGTCTGAGGAGATTGCCTGCGTTGGTGGGTGCAGTCTGTGGAATGAATCAGTTGGGTGTGTTGTTACTAGAATTGTTTCCCATGAGAGCAGGAACTGTGCCTGTCATCAGCAACTGCAATGTGCACAGTGTGTGTGCAGTACATAACATCTGACACAACTCTATCCAAACACTGAGACACCAGAAACCAAGTACTGCTGCTGTCACTATGCCATTGTCCACGCCCCGCTAAGGACACATGCCAACTTGCTGACAGTTTAATAGTAATGCTGAACCCTCCCTGCCACCAGCTTAGCATATTCTGTGGGATGGAATCTCCTCAGATGCCACTTGATGCCCTGGTATCGATTCTCCTCCACCACACTGGCATGACTGTTCAGTGCACCACACAGTGTGCAATGGGTGGGAACTAACTGCCATATCCTATTTGACTATTTGGGAGTCAGGTTGCAAGGCACACAGTGCTGACTTGTTTTGTGTGTGCCTGCAGCACAATTACATTGCCCCCTGGTTCATGGGTCTTGGTTTACATACTAATGATGTGTTGCTTCAATGTTTTGGTCATGCATACATATAACTGGTTGGTATCCCCTTGTTGCTAACCTTATGGGTTCCACAGGGTTAAACAACTCGCTGCAAAGCAATGAGTTATCTACTCCTCCAGAATGAAACAGGTTAATGTGATTATGATGCTTCATCCTCTCCATGACAGCCTGTGCAGTTTCAAATACTGTCAACCCAGTACTGTGCCTGCTGCCACCAGTGATGTGCCTGCTGCCAGTGCTGCCCCTGCTGCCACCAGTGCTGCCCCTGCTGCCAGTGCTGAACCTGCTGCCAGTGTGTCTTGTAATTCTCAGGAAGGGGGAAGAAGAAGATGTTGCCAATTGTGACAGCAGGAGCCCCTAAGTCTTACTTGCCATCCCAAAGCAGTCCCACCAGTTGCTAGTACTATTACTAAGGACCAGCAGCTTGTTAGTGTTAGGAATGAAGGAGGGGGTGATCATCATAGTACTAGTGACTGTGAGGAGGAAGACTCTTGGGCTTAAATATATGTGGTTTGTGTTAGTGGTAGTAACAGTGATCTGAAGCAGCTGGTGGGACTAGTGTTAAGGGAGTGGTAGGGGAATCAATCGATAGCATCCAGACTAGAGTTCAAGGGAGACCACACCATTCCCCTGACCCTGGGAGTTCTGTTCCCCTCTCAACATTGTCCAGAGGGAATATGATCATGAAGACTGCAGAATTGTGGCCTAGAAGCAGTAATACCACCACCACTAGGAAAGAAGTTGTTGATTTTGTTTTTCAGTTATACATTTTTGGGACAGACTCTGATAAGATAACAGGGTGGACAACTTAAAAAAAAAAAAAAAAAAAAAAAAAAAGAATAAACAACTAAATATATTAGGTTACAGTGACAGACAGCTGACTGGGCTTAGGCAAGCCATCATACAGCTTCATCAGTTGTGTATACCGTACAGTAAAAAAACACAGTATAGTTGCGTAATGTCCAGAAAACACACATGGGGAAGGGGAAGGGGGAGGGGTGGAGCAGTTCAGGGATGCTATAGTAAAGTAATAGTTCAAAAACTCACTGCAGCAATGGTTGATGCAGCGTGTGCAATCAATGATGATGATCAACTCAAAGGGAGGTTGCAGTTTCTCATGGTCCCAGCAAAACTAGTTCCACCACCACCAGTGCCAGTAGAGATAAAGAACCATTTAAGAAGAACACGTCGCATTCAACTGTTGATGATGCTGGCAATAGCATAACAGAGGAAGGTGCAGCAGCTGAACCACCTGCTGCATCAGATAGTGAGACAAACAAGCACCAAAACACCCATCCTCAAAGTAGGGTTTACTTTTAAATGGTCCCACGCAAAATAATACAAATGTTGACATGAGAATATCACGCTGCATGACAGCGTGAGATTCTCATGTCGTGTATTGAAAGGACGTGTCTCACTATTTATCCCTTTGGGTGGCATTTAAAAAGCAGCGTATATTTCAAATACTTTGCAGGAGAAGGTGCCCCCTTGAAGATCTATTCAACACATTTAACCCTTGGAGTGGCATTTAAAAAGCAGCTTGAAATACCTTGCAGCTTATATTTCAAATATCTTGTAGGAGAAGGCGCTTGAGCAGTCACCTGAATTGCAGGAGGCAGCAGGTAGACAGCCACATGGTAATGGTTGAGTGATCCCCTTTTGCTCTGCCATTAAGGCCAATATACTATTCCAGCCTGAGGTAGATGCTGGAAGGACATTTTCAGTTTAGCAGATATTTACAGCTGGTCAATTCTGACTTCTGAATATCAGCTACTTTTGATGGTCTGGAACAGGTAAAGGACCCCCCCATCCCCTGACTGATGTCCATGTGTCTGAACACCCACCCTATATCACCCTCAAGTAAACCTTCTGTTTCCATTTCATAGCTATCTCTCTCGACCAGCAATGAAGGGGTTGACTTTCCAGGCCTGATGGCACCCAAGGCAGTGTTGGGGTGTTCATTTTTAGTAGAGATAAGATTTTAGGGCTTTTTTAAATTCTTTTTTTACATTTTTGAAGATGAGTGATGTGGCGAATCAGGACCCATGGGAATTGTTGGATCTCCAGCATCAAAGTGAGTATAGGTTTGTGTGCACGCACGCGCATACACACCCATCATAGGGGGGCTGAACGGGTCCTGGGGACCCTGTCCAGATTTTTTATTATTATTATTATTATTCTTTTTTTTTTTTAAAGGAACACTAACACCAGAAAATGAACTGGGGTTATATACATTTAATGCCAGCAGCTACAAAACATCTCTGTTTGTTTTCTATGACATAAAATCCAGTCTTACATAAGGTCTGGGAGCTGACATTCCTGTCTTTTCCATGGCTCCCATTGATTACCAGGATTATCTGTGAACGAGATAAGATAATTGACTTTCTGACTACAAAAGCAATAGGTAGGAAACACAGTCAATTAACTGACATTAACTTCATTGTTCTGTGGTAGTTGTGGCCTTTGTATGCAACATAGGCCATTTCCCTGGCTCAGCAGCCATGAGATGCTGAATCTGGGAAGCCCTATCTTGCTGGACAAAACAGTCTTACAAAGGCCATTCTTCTTAAAATTAATGGAACATTGTCCTTTTGCAATGTTTTTTGCTCTGTTTTAGATGTGTGCCAAATTGTAAGATTCAGCATATATACAGGCCTTTATGTGAAGGCAGAAGAATGAAAAAGGTTTTTTAAAAAACATTTTCCTATGCTTTTGCTGGAATGGAATGTCAGTCTAAATAAACTGATTGAAGAGCCCTGTTGGTAATTTTGTATAATCTCAACTATATGCAAAATGTGTCTACTTCTAAAAAGAAAAAGGCATAATTGCCTAAGCCCAGAATTAGAAACCTTATGCCTAGTCATACAAATCCATTACAATTTATTGGGTCCTAAAAAGAATTATGTGATTCCCTTGGATCTAATACTTGTCAATCAGGCATGGTAGATTGGATTCTTGAATAGGGAAATCCCTAGAGGAGAGTAGATGTTATCTAGATCAGATGCAGTGATTTTTAAACTCTACTAACTTGGTTCTGTTCTTTCTTTAGTGAACCAATAAAACCATAATAAGTATTGATTAACCCATTACTGAGCATTATCCACTGGCTTCAGCCTGACTGTATTTAAACATAACATGGCTGCTTCAGTGCTGCCATGCCACAGCTGTTTTCTTTTCATGGGTCACTTTTCAAAAGCTAGAAACAGGTTAGGATTTAAATGTCAATGATGTGACTGCACTAATTCCTAGAAGCAAGTCAGCAACTAGATAGCATTGTATTTTATCCCTTTGCATGCCAGAGGGGTGAACAATGCATTTCTTCACAATTCCCTGTGTGTCCTTCTGCAGTTCAAAGGGTTATGCCAGACCTGCTTGTGAAGCATTCCCATTACCACTTCTTGAGCTCAAAGTTTAATTTTATCTTAGGCTTATTTCAGGAACTTATTATACTAAGAACAATACATTATCACTAGCATTTAGCAGTGACACCATTTGTTACTTGAAGTAACTTTCATAACCTTGTCAAGATTTAAGACAAATTTTGCATTTGCATTGAGGAAGTTTATTTACACACTTATTTCCTTTGGCATGTGCAATGCATTGCTCTGCAATGCTGTACAAGTCCATCTTACCCTCAAAGAGTTTAATAATGAAAATGGCACAGTATTTAATAATTTATAGCAAAAGCAATAATATGCTAGATGAATATAACTTGCCTTATAAATGTACATTGTTTAAAAATCTATTTTTATATGCTGTATGTATGCTATAGCAGTTTTCTTTGTCATCTTAATCATCTCATTGTCATTGTGAGATGTTAGTTTTCTTTTGAGTACTGTTCAATATTTAGGAAATGAGAGCTCACCCAGGCAAATTAACGTGAATTAAACATGACAAAGTTGTGAACTTTATAGATCCAGACATCTTTTAAACAAATTCCCCTTTTTTAAATAAATTAATATAAAAGACATGCCAGAGCTGTTTTTCAGTATGTGTCACTGAATGCATGCAAGAATTTGAGAATGCAGACACTTTCTTTAAAAAAAAAAAGAAAAAAAAGGGGGGTTTGGAAGTATGGTTTTTCAAGGCTATATGGTAATTTGTGTTCATTACAGAATAGCCATTTGATCAAGTGATTTCCAATACATTGTCAAAATAAATTACATTCACTTAATTAGATGTACAGGAAGTATAGCTGAAGCAGGGACAAGTATTAATTTAGGACTCTGCAGAAACTGACACTCCATCTTCTGACCCTGAGGCTGTATAATTCCGGATACCCTGTGATGGAAGGAAGTCTGTCTCCATAGCAATTACCTAAATCTTTTATCAGTCATTTCTGGAAGGAAAATTAGAGCAATTGTGTCAGGATAGTCATATGGGCACAAATTGCACACTCATTCAAACCACTTATGTCTCTGACTTTGTCCCTGCTTGATGGCTGCTTTTGTTCACTACTATGTTTTTGAAAGCTTGATTAGATATGAGCAGATGTGCCATACTGTAAGCACAAAAGCTTGTCCTTTGTTTTCTTCCAATTCCTTTTATTTTTACTGTGACTGACACAAAATTATACTCTATTTTTATTTATTAAGCAAATTAGTCTTTTAGGAAAATATAATTCAATCAGTGTTGGTTTAAGTGTTACCTCAGCACTCTTTCTTCTCCTGAATGTAATTAGAAACACATCCGACAATATTCAGGGTAAAAAAAAAATACTTTCTAAAACACTAAAGAAGAAAATATAATTGATTGTGGTTGCTTGCTTTATGACTTATTATCTGGGCAAAATTCATCTGATATTCAAAAGCAGTTGTGATACCCTAGCTGATCTTAGATATTGACCTTGTTATGTTCTTTAGCAAAATAAAGAAAAAGCTGTGGTGCTTTTCTTAATTTAGCACATTTACATTTTATCACTGTAGGATTTTGAAATCTGAAAAAAAGCTTATATTTTGATCAATAATATCTGCAATATATACAGAGAAGTATAAAAAGCAGCATAAGCTTTCCCTTCAGATTCCTTGTTCAAGAAAATTTACAATTAATGGTTCTTACAACAGCAAAGCTATCTCCTTCTTCATGGCTCAGCTAGGGACCTGCCAGACTAATCTATTCCCAGTTTGCTAGCCATGGTCCTTTACTCTATCTGTCTTAGCATATTGATTTTTTTTAGCTGTCTTATTGGATCCTAACATAATTATACCAGGAGTAGGTCTCTCAATACAGCTAATACATTTACACTATAGCATCTAGGGGAGCTTATATTCTTGTCATTTATTTTGTTTAAAGATTGGGACCTAATATCATGATTAAAATGTAAGAAATGAGAACAAGGATATTAAAATTAGATTTGCTGTGTTTTTGAGTTCTCAGGTTATTTTTGTTAAATAACACAGATGACAAAGAGAACAAGATAGCATAGTTCCTGAGCCACACAGGCTAATTGGTTTAAAAATAGCACAGTATGTCATATGATGATTAAACCTTACTTGCTATTCTTTAAAATGTATTCATTTCTCTGTGCGTTGTTTCAGTATACACAAATGGCACTCATAATATCTATTTGTTACTAAGAACAACTTTACATACCCTGTCACAGATATGAGAAATTGCCAACTATTCATTTTAGTACTTCTAATTGTTGTCAGAATGTGACCTACACTCTAACATTATATTTTTTAGACTCAATAGAAAGGGCACATGTTTATTCATTTTGTATCCCTTTTTCAGTCATTATAAAGTGATGGTCTGTTTATATTTTAGTTTAACATTTTTATTTTGTTAAATGAAACCAACAAAAACAACATTTTAATGGCTGTATATAATTTTAAACTTTAGGTGCAAAAATGTGTGAAATACAACCTATTTAACTTGCATTCATGATCATATAAATTATGATTCAATATGAATGAGATTGTGTTACATTCAAGGAAAATAACAATGTAGTATAGAAATGAAAAATGCCAATCTTTCCAAATAATTTTAAGAGGGGAAAAAATTAAGAGGAAAAACTTAAAAACAGCAAATTTTATCATACTAGTGTAAAAGCCCGTGTACACGGGCCAAGGTCCGGAACCCTTTGAGTGGCACTCAAAGGGTTAAGTGGGCGGTACCTCATTGTTCCAAGCGATGCAGTCTTGCGTCTCTTCACTCACCCACCTCACTCATGCAATGCAATCATGCGCAGTAGACCTCAGAACGCGTGCAGTCTCTACTGAACATGACGGCTTCTGACAAACATCCTAGCAAATTATTATATAGGATTGGTACACAAGAATAATTGATTACTTTGTTTTGATTTTTTTGTTAGCAAAAATAAGTAAAATAAATACCCCAATGATATTACCCTCCAGTCACTGTTCTTGCACAGCATATATTGTACCATATATATATATATATATATATATATATATATATATATATATATATATATATATACTGTATATATACTATACCATATGTTTAATTAAACAACAATTAATATGAACCTTCATCAATAGTTTAGATATAATTTCCTTTATCAATTGAGCAGAAGTGGATTAGCCAGCGGGTTCACTTAAAAAGATCCACCTTTGCTAATTAAAGAGCCTGTTGCACATATGAAGAAAATTACTTTGAGAACAAATGCTTTAATGCAGAGATTATGCAAACCTGCTCCAACCTGCACCAGAAGTGTAGGTTTTTAGGACAGCTTTGCATGTGCAGTTCTATCATTAGCACGCATGTTTGTATCAGAATGACCAATCCACTGATGGATCCACTTTTATAATGGTACATCAAAGTGGGCTAGGTTGATGAAATCCTGAACTCCTATACTGATATTTTACACTTGCGGACAGCACTATTGCTTAACTTATTGCATGCCAAAGGAATAGCATGCCAGAGGAATATCTAATGTACTCAAAGGGTTCATGAAAAACATAAAAAACATTTTATGAAATCAGAATCTATGAGCTCTTAGTCTTAATCTAGAAAAAAATCAGCATCTGCAGAATTATTAAGACGAAGAAAAGTGACTTTTTCTCATTGAATAATAAAATAACTGTAATGTATATGGTCATGGGCTGATGACAGATAGCAGCTTTGGTTAATTTACAGGCAGAGGTGTACTGATTATGGTTTAAAGACTCATGAATATTTCAAGTCACTCATTCATGCAGACCACCACCAGAGGGCATTAGTGAGCTAGTGATGATGCTTTTATGTGAATCCATGTGGTCACATCTGCTGGGACAGGAAGAAGAATTCCTAGGCTTCCTGTTTGTAAACACTCCCCACTATGAACCTCTCCTTTAAGCTATTGGTATAACTCCCCCAGAGGTGTACACTTACAATGGGCAAACCCCTTCCCTACTTAATTCCTTGGTGACCGGTGACATGTCTGGACCATCACAGTTTTTTTCCCTGAAGGACAGGTGATGGTCCTTGTACATCATGTATTTTGTGCTTGCAGCAATCCTGCTGGAGCTCTATGGGCACTAATCTGAAACTGACTGCTTCAAGACCAGAGCAGTCTCTTTCAGACCTCTGTTAGTCAAACCAGTACACATCATCAGTCATATGTGCCCGGCGCTGCAACAAAGATCAAAGCAGTCCTTAAAAGAAGGTCACTTCCGAGGACCACTTTTTGTTAAGGGGGTTAAAGGCAAGATCTCTTGGGGGAGGGAGAATCTTTACTGTGGACTGTGCTGGTGCCCAGACCCCATTTTGTTGATTTCAAGGACCCATTATTGCTTGTGGGATTTTTCTTGACTGCATGTTTTTCATGTTTCATGTGTAAGCAGCTAACTACATTCATGAAGAGAAGTATTGCATTTCTTATTGTTTACCTTATACATTACTTACTTATGTTTTATTGTTGATTACCAGAGTCTTTGTCTAATGTCTAATTAGTAGTATATTTTGTCATATTGTTTATTATGTATGTTTGTTGCAACATTAACCCCTTAGGGACCCTTGACGTACCAGGACCGTCAAGGGTAAACTTTCTTGAAAGACCCTTGACGGTCCTGGTACGTCACGTACTTTTTACTTACAGCGCTCTACCGGGAGCGCTGTAAGTAAAAATGGGGCATGAAATAGACCGCTCCAAGATCGGAGCGATCTATTTCAAGCCCCATAATGACGCGCCGATACACGTGACAGGTCACGTGTACCGGCCCGTCAACGTGCCCCTATGCGGACGTTATGGGACGGAAATGTTCCATAATGTCCGGTCCTTAAGGGGTTAAACCTCTGTTTTCTCATTCACTAAAGTGTGTTGCTTCACTTCAGTATCGATTGTAATCACTTGAAATACCTTCAATATACAGTGTCATTTTATGTATTGATAACCGGTATATCATAATACACTTATACATAAACACATGTATGAATAAAATGTATTGTTGTATGTAGCATAATATTTGCATATTATGAATATTAGTAACTATAGATATGAATATTAATATTCATAATTAAGGTAACGGTCACAGCAATTGGCATAGTTGGCAGGATTTCTACCTGTTAATAGATATTAATGTATAATATGAAGCACTGTGTTATACTGTGGTGATTGTCCACTAGCTGGCTATTTGGTGTTAATATACTGAGCAATATGTTTGCCATTTTCAAAAAAAGAGCAGTTGCTGGAGCGATGGACAGATCTAAATATGGATCAGTCCCTAGTTGGGCTAATGAAGGGAGTTGGAAGCTTATTGCTGAGGAGCTGATAAAACATGCTGGCCCAGTTTATTCCATTGTTAGGACAGAGCTTGGTGATCAAGCTTTGTGACTGGACCTTAGTCTGTATAAGAAGCTGTAGGTGAAACATGTTGGATTTTGATGCAGGCTCTCCAGATGGAAGTACAAAAGAGGGATTAAGTGGTGAATGAACTCCAGTTAGTTAAGCTTTTAAGTGCCAGAGTTGTAAGCAATGCATTGCTTTACAATGTGTTGTGTACTCCCTAGCACTCAAATGGTTAAAGACCAGTTATTGATGACAAATTAATGTATGAGAATTAATGCTACGCATGCAGTAGAACTGAAGGATGAATGTACTAAGTTAATGGTTAGTAAGATCAACCACATGCATCATAAGCAGAGTAGGAAGCAATTGCCAGTCACCAGGGTTTGAGAATTGGTCACGGGGTCCATGTGGGATTCTGAATCTTCAATAGAAAATTCTGACGATGAAGAAGAGTAGCCTTTCCTTTCTAGAGGTGATGATGAGGGTATCCTTTCAAAATGCCATCCACTTTTGGGCAACTAATTAAACGGCACATTAAACATGTCACCAGCATGCAAAGGGAGACATGAGAATCTCACCCCTATCAAAAGGGCGAGATTCTCATGTTGTGGGGTTAAGCGTCATACATTCTAATAATGTAAACAGAAAACATCACATACCTTGTTGCAGACTCATAGTATAACAACGGATGGCCAAACCAAAATAATTCTACACCTGCCTACTACATCTATCACAGTGTATTACTTCATCTGTGTGTACTCCCGCTCTCCTTCCCATCAGAGTTCATGGCTCTTATTAAAAAAATAAAAAAAAATAATTGTGAGAATCGTTTAACAGGAATGCAATTCAACCCTACATTATGTGCACTTATGTATATACATCTGACCAGGAGCTAAAATATAGCGCAAGCTGGTCAGATGTATAAATTGCACTCCTGTTGAAAACTTCTCACAATTATTTGTATTTATTTTTAATAAGAGCCGTGGACAATGAGGGGAAGGAGAGAGGCTGTAGACACTGATGGTGTAATATCCTGTGATAGACACTGTAAGCAGGTGTAAAATTAGTTTGGCTTGGTCATCCTTTGTAATACTTTGAGTCTGCAACAAGGCCTGTGAAGTTTTTGGTTTACATTGTTTAAATGTGTGATGCTTAGCCCCGTGACATGAGACTCTCACCCATTTTTTGATGTGGGCTAGATTCTCAAGTCCCCCTTTGCATGTTAGAGACATGTTTTATGCGCAGTTTAGTTAGTCACCCAAAAGTGGAAGACATTTGGAACGTGAACCTATGATGAGTTTGATACATATAGGGCTCGCCTCATTATCACACAGCAGAGGAAAAGGAGGATGCATAGGGATCAGCCAGGAGGAGGTGGTGTAAGGGAAAGCACACGTGATGATGTGAATGAAGTAATCCGGGGTTATACACAGACCTATCCAAACTTTTAAACAAAATTCAAATGACAACATGGGTGAATGGTTGCTGCGAATATATTATGTGGGAGCCGACTGTGTAATGTCAAATGCAACAGAGTCAGTAGGTACGGGAGAGTTGATTATCCATCCTCTGGTCAGGCAGGTTTTAAGGAAGGTGAGAGAGATCAGACGTAATTTTCTGTTACTTGATATGGACCGACTTGACCTCCTTCCCATGTCGATTTTTGAAACAATTAGCCCCTGGTTCCCTGAAAAGCATGGAAAGATTCAGGACCAGGACAAGTTAAGAATAGCAAGGAAGCAGATGTGGTTGGATCTTTTAAGGGCTGGGGTGCCTAGGGATGACATTAGTGGAACATTCAAGTTTCTGGTGCTTGTAAAAACCCATTCCAGGACCTTGACTCCATAATAAAGGACCTCTTTTCTACTCCAGCCAGTTTTCCTGCCTTGACTACCCCACTGGCCATGACCCAACCAGAACCCTATTAAGCTGCAGCAGGGGCTATTAACTGAGACAGTCCAGGTCCCTTGCCAATCAACACCTCAACAGATCAGATCCCTATACTCACTTATAAACACCATGTCCCACAACATACATGCAGATCTCCAGTGGTACACCTATCACCAATCACTGCCAGAGATTGATGCCCACATGAACCCTTTTTTGGCTAACTAAACAGATTTAAAATGCAAACTTTCAAGACATCTTAGGTCTCTTCCGCATGCATGTTATACAGATAATTATGAAAACTTCTCTCTTAAATACAAGTACACATTAGATTGTTTGTAATGGAAATCACATAAGAACGTGTGAGGGAGTCGAATGGTTCATGGCGGATGACAGCAAATTACTGTTACGGTTCAGTACACTCAGACAAGGAGGTATAGGTAAAAACACAGCTTTATTGAAACACACAATGAACAATGTAACCCTCACGGGTCCAGTTTAGCACACTGACACAAGACAGGTTACAAATGGTTAACCCACACTGGTACAGTATAGTGAACACAATACTGACACAGGTCAGGTATATAATGGATACAATGTATGAAGCCCTCTTAACTAGTGAAGTGCTGGTCGCAACACTCTGCAGGCTAAATGTCGCCTGACTTAATGGAGGCCACAGGTACGGACTGCCAACTCAGGCTCTGGACGCCTGTGAATGTGACCAATGGTGGACGCCCACCTACGACTAACGGAGAGGTCAGAACTCGTGCTTAATGGGTGCCCTACCGAAATAACCCAGCTCCGTGTGCGCACACTACCAGACAGGGTTAATGGGCTGTGGTATCAAAGGATGGCCACAGGAAGCGCCCTACTCGTCAGCGGAATACCAAGCCCAGCCAATACTGCCCAAAGGAACCCAATGGTAGTGACAATGAGGCCCTTCCCCCGAAGGGGTTAATGTGCAGTGATCTATACAACAGAATGTAACGGAGGCGCCCTAATGAACCAACACAGACCAAGCGAGTGCAACACAGAGTGGAAGCAGCGAGACTCTGACAACAGATGAGAGTGTGCAGACAACGGACACAGCACTTTGACCAAACACAGGACTGGTGCCCAACCGGGAGGATGGCAAGCAATACAAATCGCCAACAGGAACAGCAGCACAGGAACCTCGCCCGGATGGGCAGTAGCGAGATCAGGAACGTCAGCCAGGCCAAGTCAGTACACGGAGCAGGATCCTCAGACGAGCCGGTTTGGTACACAGAGCAGGGTCGTCAGTCACGCCGGGTCAATACGCGGAGCAGGAACGTCACCCGGGCCGGGTCAGAAGAGGAAGCAGGAACGTCGGCCAATCCGAATCGGTGCACATCAGCAGCAGAAATGAGACTAGAGAGTGGCCAGACAGTCCGGGGTCATACACTGGATCAGAACAACGATACTAGCGCCAGGCATCAGGTACACCACGAAAGGGCACTCGCAGAGTGACAGCCCAGGGTATATAAAGGCTGTCACTAGGAGGAGCAATACAGGCAGCCAATAGGAGCACAGAATCAGCGATGATGGACTGAATGTCGCCCAGATCACGGGCGCCGTGATAGTACCCTCCTCTCAAAGACCCCCCTCTGAGAAGAGGGGCCAGGCTTCCGAGGGTACTTGGTATGGAATGTGCGCTGTAACCTAGGAGCATGAAGATTCTTGGAATCAACCCATGAACGTTCCTCTGGGCCATACCCTTTCCGATGGACCAAATACTGCAACTTGCCTCTGAATCTGCGAGAATCAATAATGTTTTGCACCTCATATTCCTCCTGGCTAGTGTTGAGCGAGCACCCCGATGCTCGGGTGTTCGGATGCTCTGACCGAGCACCCCCGGAGACTCGAGTGCTCGGCCAAGCACCCGAGCCCCATTGAATTCAATGGGAGGACTCGAGCATTACACCAGGCACCCCCTGCTCTGATGAGGGGAGGGTGCCTGGTCAATGCCCCCCTTCATCTCCACAATGCCCCTCTTCCACAATGTCCCCCTTCCACAATGTCCCCCTTCATCTCCACAATGCCCCCCTTCATCTCAACAATGCCCCTCTTCCACAATGTCCCCCTTCCACAATGTCCCCCTTCATCTCCACAATGTCCCCCTTCATCTCCACAATGCCCCCCTTCATCTCAACAATGCCCCTCTTCCACAATGTCCCCCTTCCACAATGTCCCCCTTCATCTCCACAATGCCCCCTTCATCTCCACAATGCCCCCTTCCATCTCCACATGTCCCCTACCTCCAGTCCCTGGTGGTCCAGCGGAGCGTCTGTAAGATCTGTGCCTCCTTCGGCACAGATCCCTGCCACCCGAACATGGCGGGCGAGCACATGGCGGTACTCGTACGAGTACCGCCATGTGCCGAGCAGAGCGATGCTCGAGCCGATCCGAGCATCGGCCGAGCATGCTCGCTCAACACTACTCCTGGCCTTGAATTTGAATAGGCCTTGGTGCCACGGGGGTAGTAGTATAATGATTACAGACCAGAGGTTTAAGCAGTGATACATGGAACACATTATGGATACGCATGGATGATGGGAGGTCCAGCGCATAAGACACAGGATTAATCTTGAGCAAAACTTTGAATGTACCAATGAACCGGGAAGCCAACTTATTGCAAGGAGTCTGAAGGTTGAGATTCTTAGAGGAGATCCAGACCCTGTCCCCAGCCTGGAAAGAGACCGCTGGCCGCCGCCTGCGATTAGCTTGGCGCTGATACCGCAGGAACTAAATATTCCGGGTCCTTTGTACCTGTGCCCAAGTGGAACAGAGTTGCTCCAAATGCTCATCGAGAGCTGGAATTTGTTGTGACTGAAACAAGTCTGGAAGCAAGCAGGGTTGAAACCCGTAATTGATGAGAAATGGGGAGCTTCCAGACAATGAATTGACCACACAATTCCTGTCAAACTCCGCCCAAGGCAACAGGTCGACCCAGTTATCATGATGGTCAGACACAAAACAGCGTAGAAATTGTTCCAAGCCCTGGTTGGCACACTCAGTGGCCCCATTGGTCTGGGGATGATAAGCAGAGGAAAATGATAACTGAATGCCCATCTGAGCACAGAAGGCCTTCCAGAATCTTGATACAAATTGGCTCACACGATCAGACACCAATACTCTGGGTACGCCATGTAAACGAAACACCTCCCTGGCAAATACCCTAGCCAACTCCTGTGCTGAGGGAAGACCGGGCAGTGGCACAAAGTGTGCCATCTTCGAAAATCGATCCACAATCATCAGAATAAATGAATGTGTCCTAGACACCGGTAACTCGCCCAGAAAATCAGTGGAAACAGGAGACCAAGGACGTTCACCATTGAGTATTGGTTGCAGCAAGCCCAGAGGCAGGTGTCTAGGGGACTTGGCACGGGCACAGGTAGAGCAGGCTGCGGTAAAAGCAGTGCAATCAGCACGCAGGGAAGGCAACCAGAATAGCTGCGAGAGTGACCAAATTAATTGATTTCTGCCAACATGCCCAGCGACCTTGGAAGCATGATAAGTTTCAAGGAGACAGGTACGGAGAGGCTCAGCAACGAAACATTTGCCCACTGGGGTCTCTGGAGGTGCATCAGACTGATTAGCGAGAATTTCGGAGCCCAAAGGAGAAGTAATGCTGGTACGTAATGTAGCCAAAATACGATCTGGCTGGATAATTTGTACCGGAGCCTCCTCCCTCTCTGTGTCAGGGTTAAACTACCTGGACAACGCATCTGCCCTGACATTCTTAGAACCAGGCAGATATGACACAATGAAGTTAAATCGTGATAAAAATAAGGCCCACCTGGCCTGACGTGAGGACAACCGCTTAGCCTCAGAGAGATAAATAAGATTTTTGTGATCAGTCAGGATTAGAACAGGGGTACGGGTGCCCTCTAGCAGATGCCACCATTCTTTGAGAGCCAAAATGATAGCCAACAACTCTCTGTCCCCAATTTCGTAATGGCTTTGAGCAGTAGATAATTTCTTAGAAAAAACCCACAGGGCCTTAGCACGCTCCCAGGTTCCAGGCATTTAGATAGTACTGCCCCTACCCCAGATTCTGAGGAATCAACCTCCAAAGTGAACGGTAGGGAGGGGTTGGGGTAGGATAGTACCAGAGCAGAAGCAAATGCAGATTTCAGAGACATAAAGGCCTGTTCAGCCTCTTGAGACCACTAAGACGGATCAGCACCCTTGTGAGTTAGGTCAGACAGGGGTTTGACTATGGTCGAGAAATTCTTAATAAACTTCCTATAATAATTGGCAAAACCGAGAAAGCGTTGGATGGCCTTGAGCCCTTTGGGACGTGGCCACTGGAGGACTGCTGCCAACTTGTCCCTGTCCATGGCGATGCCATCCTTAGAGATAATGAAACCCAGGAAAGGTACCATGGACCTATGGAATTCGCATTTCTCGGTTTTGCAATATAGTTTATTCTCACGGAGTCTGCGCAACACTGCTGTGACATCCTTAATGTGTTGTGACAAATTGGCAGAATGGATTAGAATGTCGTCAAGATAAACAACCACACAGGACTGTAACATGTCATGAAGAATGTTGTTAATAAATTCTTGGAATACAGCAGGTGCGTTACATAGTCCGAATGGCATTACCAGGTATTCGTAGTGCCCTGACCTGGTATTGAATGCCATTTTCCACTCATCACTGGCTCTTATCCTGACCAAATTATAGGCGGCACGTAGGTCAAGCTTAGTAAAGATGGAGGAGCCCTTAAGGCGATCAAATAGCTCGGTGATGAGTGGTATGGGGTAAGCATTTTTTGGCATGAGTTTATTCAAACTCCTGTAATCAATACAGGGGCGCAGCTCCCCATTTTTCTTTTTCACAAATAAGAATCCAGCCCCCGCGGGAGAGGAAGACTTCCTAATAATGCCCCTCTGCAGGGCATCTGCAATATAATCCTCCATTGCCTGATTCTCCTCGCAAGATAACGGTTACGCACGACCCTGAGGAGAAACGGCACCCGGACGCAGATCAATCACACAGTCGCACATCCTATGAGGCTGCAAAGGTCTTCCCTCCCCTTTACAAAATACGTCTCTGAATTGCTCATATTCAGCTGGCACAGAAGGGGAGGCACACATGATCCTCGTAGTGTGGGAAATACAGTTCTTGTCACAAAACTTGGACCAAGCCGTAATCTCACAAGTCTGCCAGTTAAACCTAGGGTTGTGCATATGCAGCCACAGAAACCCCAAAATGAGAGCATGGTGCGGAGAACGGATAATCTGAAACTGTTGTACTTCGGAATGTAAAGCCCCAATGCACATCCTCAGGGGAACCGTTTCCATGGTAATCTGGGCAGGTACCAATGGCCTCCCATCGATCGCTTCAATGGTTAACGGCGTCTCTTTTGCCACCAAAGGAACATTATGTGAGCGAGCAAAAGATTCATCCATGAAATATCCGGCCGCTCCGGAGTCAACAAGTGCCAAGGTTTCCACATCTTGATCTGCCCATGAAACTTCCACCTGTATGGTAGGTTTTTGACTGGTTGGCTCCAGGGACTGCTGAACACCACCTAGGGCCTGTCCCCCAAGGTACCCTAGGTGCGTTCGTTTCCCGGCCGGGTCGGGCAAGTACGCAACAAATGGCCCACCTGGCCACAATACAAACATAACCCTTGTCTGCGGCGGTGTGCCCTCTCCTCCTTAGACAGCCTAGTGAACCCCAGTTGCATAGGTTCACCACTTTCGCCAGCAGGAGTTGGAGGTAAGGGAGGTGAGGGAGGTAAGGGTGGGAAATTTGATCTCACAGTCCCCATTTCTCTCGCCCTTTGCTTGAGGTCTTTAGTTGCCATCTGCTCCCTGATACGGGAATCCATTAGTATAGTGAAATCGATCAGCTCATCAAGGTCAGTTGGCAATTCTCTAGCGGCCGCAGTGACCTTTGCTGGGCTCTGGTTGTTTGGACCAGATCCCATGAGGTAACTCCTATTTGCCTTTGTCTTTTTTGGGCTGCCATAACCCCCATCATGCCATGTTGTCTATCACTACACTATCCAATTACAAAAGAGCTCCTATTTGAACAGGAACCAACCTTTAGTGCTGTAATGTGGCTTATTTCGCTGTCTGAAACTTTGTTGCCTGTTCCGTCCCCCACACAAAAGATGACTTTTTCCTTGTGACATTGTATATGGGGCATAGGAAAAGTTATAAATGTGGGATAAATGACCTCCAGTAGCCTATAATTCCCAGGAACTACCAAGCTTCTTATTTTGTCCATGCTTCTTGGGTGTTCTGGATTGTATCCACAATGTGTTGGGGTATCTTCCTGAGAAGACCAGCCTACACCATTCCCAGAAATTTCACTTTGGGTGCAGGTCTCTGTAGCTTTTCTTTATTTATGGCCCAACCTCTTCGGTCATGTTGATGACAAGTATGGGAAGTGCCTCTTCTTCTTCATCTGTGACCATAATGTCATCAATATGGGGAAACACAGGAGTCTTGAGAGAAAGGTGGCTGATGTTGCGGGCAACTAGATCATGGCATATTGTAGGAGAATTGAGATAACCTTGTGGAACCACTTGGAAAGTGTATTGTTGACCCTCCCAAAAAAAAGCAAACTTGTATTGAGACTCTGATGCAATGGGAATCAAAAAGAAGGCACTCGCTAAATTGCTCACTTTATGCCATTATCAGGCCTGTTTGACTATCCCTTCAGTAATGGTGATGCTATCAGGAACTGCAGCATTCAATGGCTGTGTAATTATCACGGTGCCCGTGATCTGGGTGACATTCTGTCCATCATGGCTGATTCTGTGCTCCTATTGGTTGCCTGTACTGCTCCTCCTAGTGACAGCCTTTATATACCCTGGGCTGTCACTCTGCGAGTGCCCTTTCGTGGTGTACCTGATGCCTGGCACTAGTATCTTTGTTTTGATCAAGTGTATGACCCCGGAATGTCTGACCACTCTCTAGTCTCGTTCCTGCTGCTGCTGTGCACCGATTCGTATTGGCTGATATTCCTGCTTCCTGTTCTGACCCGGCCCGGCTGACATTCCTGCTCTGTGTACCGAACCGGCGTGTCTGAGGATCCTGCTCCGTGTACTGACTTGGCCTGGCTGACGTTCCTGATCTCGCTACGTAGTGACATAATCAGTAGATTTTTCAAATGTGGATTTCTTGAAAAGTAAAAATGCTACTGAAAAGCTGTTAACAGAACGATATAGGCAGTTTGGAGTGATTTTTAATTTGAACAAAAGTTGTTTGGAGGTAATAGTTCCATTTTAAAACTTCTAAGCTGAAGGTATGTTTCTAACGGTTATCACATCGGTCAGGCATACTGGTGAAATTTAGGCTGTTATGCTTTATACTTTCAAAACTTTTCTAGTTTTTTTGCCAACAGTTCCATCTAAATAACATAAATCAAAATCTGTTTTCCATCATTCTGTCCCAATTAGGCATGGATAAAATATTTTACCCCCAAAAAAATTAATAAATAAGGTTTCGCTTTTGGGAGGAATTCACATGAAAAGTGCTATTTTTCTGCTTTTTTCACTGCAAAACATGCTAAACCTAAAGCCACACACTGTCCTCCAAGCTTTCACTCACAGTAACCATAGAACCACACATTGTCTCCCATCCCTACTCAAGAGCAAGGAGAGAAATACACATTGTCTCAAAAACCTTGATCCACGATAACCATAGATTCAAACATTATCTCCCAAGCCCTGCCCACCATAGTACCACATTGACTGACTCCCCCAGCATTGTCCTTGATGAGGTAACCATAAAGCTGTACTTACCTCCACTCCAAGTCATGTCCTGCTGTACTGGTAACCCTAGAAGTACACAACTGAGTATAAACTCTCCCCCTCTGTGGGAACTGGCAAAAAAATGTAAAGTTATTAGTGAAAAGGCAAAGTTTTTGCCTTTTTTCAATTAACAGGAATTTTCTCTTGAAAAGCTGAAAGTTTCTGGTTTTCTGCAATAATTCCCACTGGAAAAATGCTTTTCACCCATTCCTATTACAAATCCTTCTAATGAGACAGAAAAAGGAATAACAAACTTTGAATCTAGTCAGAGATACTATCTGCAACTTGCAAAAGTTGAAACAGAAAACCTGTTAATGGCTCTTCGAGAACACAGCAAAGAATTGATGATATCAAAGTTGTCAGTTTTCAAGGAATAAAGACACTGTTAATGAAAGCAATGTATGAAGTATGCCCCTTCCAACCTGTATTCAAGCTCAGTTTACCATTGCAACAGCCTCTTGTGCATACTGTATAATTGTGCAAATGAGCAACAAGGAGGTCAGAAAACACTTCTTTGAAGCTTTATAAGCTTAACAAGATTCCGTTAAAGTGACCATTGGCAGGAGAGTTCTGTAATCTGTTATACTACAAGGTATTCTCTGTAAGTAAAATACTGTTCAATATTCTTTAATTATGAGTTATAATCCTGTCCAGTGCATGTCACCAAAAGGATGTGAAAGAAACAGCTAAACCTACCTTAGATATTTCCTTTCCTGCTACTCTCTGTAGACAAAATGCATGGATTTTCCTCCTTATTGGATTTAATGTTTTGTGTTTAATGTTGCGTATCTATTTTTTTCTTGTAACAATGCAGGAGGTTCTTTGAGCTTTGTTTTTCAGATTAGTTGCAAGAGATGGGAATTGGCTTGGGTGACAGAGAGTAAATATTTATAGCTGAGTTTTGCTTGTCCTGCCCTTACCTAAAAGAGAGTCATCCATACTTACAATGCATATTGATTCAGGGACTAGAAGAAAAAGAAAGAGCTAAGACACATTTTCTGTTTTCTTGAATATTAGCAGTTTAGATTAGTGACTTCAAATTTACAGTATGTCCACATTTCACCTATCAGAGATAAAATGAAGATTTTTTTTAGATTTTTTTGCACAAAATTTTGCAGCAAATTTATCACATACATTTGAAAAAAAATATGTAACTAAAACTCTATACGTAATTTGTAACTGAAACACTTTAATATATGAGTAAAGACAGAAAACAACTAAATACTAATTAATTGCCCTGGAAATGTAAGGCACTTTATGGTCTTGTTACCCACCATCCATCTCTAATTAGCTTGAATAACGAGTAATATTTTTCTTTTAGAAAAAACGATCTTAATACATTCTTGTGACTACTAAAATTAACCTGCCCCTTAATATAAGTTAACATAATTAAAAACTGCTTAAAAGTTTTGACAGCCATTAGTTTGTAATATTAATAATTTTAAGACATTAACATGTATTTTGTGGTGGGACAGTGTGGCACTTTCTACTAGTTAATTTATGTGCTGGGCTAATATTACCACTCACTATCTATCAATTAATCTAGCCCAAACACTGTGGTCATTTCTAAGAGCACAGCAAGCTGTAAGTTTGGCCTTGAATACAAATAATTAGCATACAGTGTACGGAATTATCATAAAGTGCCACAATTAAAACATAATGGTTATTTCTCTAAAACTATTTACTAAAAATAGCTAATACAACAGTTCTCCTGGAAAGCAAAATAAAATAATCTTTGAATTATAGACCTTAAACAGTAGCCAAATATTGATTATTAAGAAATAGTTTAGCTTTATGCCAAGTTTTCACTTAGGTACAAATAAGAAGATAAAGAGATATAAACAAAATACTGTGAAGACCTCTCTGTCCTTCAAGGGGTTAAAAGCCACATTTAAATAAATAGATATTATATCCACTATGATTCACTTGGTTTGTCCTAGAAAAGCTCTACTTTTGAATACATAAGGCCCAATGTTTTCGGCTAGGTAGAATGTGGCAGAGCTTAGAAGTGTCAACTCAACTCAGTAAGCATGTTCATCAAAAGCCCCATTCAGTAAGTTGTTATTCAAATACATTTTTGTCCATGAAACGATGGATACATAAGTAAATGCCTTTTGCAAACAATACCTATGAAATGGCACATTTGCTAAAAGCTAAGGATGCTCTTCTTTACTATTATTCAATTACTGTATATAAAAACATCAGATGATAACAGGAAATCACGCTCTTCGGTAACATAATATAATAAGACTTCAATTAGAAATGAAATTAGTAGACTTGTAAAGGGAAAATGCTGGAAGTTATTTATGAAACTGTACTTATTTTTGTTTATGCATTTATATTATACATTGAAATTAAAAAAAACAGCTGGGACCAATTATTAATTTCAAATATCGGTTTTGGTATATATCTCTTTTTAAGGTTTGTAGATATCATATTTGTCTCAAAATATAAATGTAACACTTGCATCACATAAATTATTATATCGTTTTCTGAAAATAGTAATGAATGTAAAGGAACACTAACACGTATTAACAACTGCTGTAGATCAGTGTAGTTCACAAACCAGCAGGCTTTGTAGTCTGTTTTCTGGATCACTGAAATTAGCTACAAGTGACTTTGAAAACACTTGGATTTGAGCAATGGAAATGTCATATTGGGTTAATGTTAAATGGATATGTCACAAAGTGTGTTACTTATCCATGGATTAGAAAAGTTCTTCATACCAGTAATGCTGTTAAAAAAATAAAAAAACAAATGTTACATTTCTTGTACATCACAATGGCCAAAATATAAAAAAAGTTAATCAACTGCCTCTTTAAATACTGATTAGAACTGGAGGATCAAGTCTGCTTTAACTCCTTGAGTGCCAGAGAGGTATGCAATGCATTGCACTGCAATGTGTTTCATGCCTATCTAGCACTCAAGGGGTTAAGGGCACCTTTATTATTCAAGTAACGTGCTCTACACGGAAATGTTTGCCCATATATATATATATATATATATATATATATATATATAAACTGCTCCAAAAAATAAAGGGAACACTTAAACAACACAATGTAACTCGAAGTCAATCACACTTCTGTGAAATCACACTATCCACTCAGGAAGCACCACTGATTGACAATCAATTTCACATGCTGTTGTGCAAATGGAACAGACAACAGGTGGAAATTATAGGCAATTAGCAAGACATCCCCAATAAAGGAGTGGTTCTGCAGGTGGTGACCACAGACCACTTCTCAGTTCCTATGCTTCCTGGCTGATGTTTTGGTCACTTTTGAATGCTGGCGGTGCTTTCACTCTAGTGGTAGCATGAGACAGAGTCTACAACCCACACAAGTGGCTCAGGTAGTGCAGCTCATCCAGGATGGCACATCAATGTGAGCTGTAGCAAGAAGGTTTGCTGTGTCTGTCAGCGTAGTGTCCAGAGCATGGAGGCGCTACCAGGAGACAGGCCAGTACATCAGGAGACGTGGAGGAGGCCGTAGGAGGGCAACAACCCAGCAGCAGGACCGCTATCTCCGCCTTTGTGCAAGGAGGAGCACTGCCAGAGCCCTGCAAAATGACCTCCAGCAGGCCACAAATGTGCATGTGTCCACTCAAACGGTCAGAAACAGACTCCATAAGGGTGGTATGAGGGCCCAACGTCCACAGGTGGGGGTTGTGCTTACAGCCCAACACCGTGCAGGACATTTGGCATTTGCCAGAGAACACCAAGATTGGCAAATACACCACTGGCGTCCTGTGCTCTTCACTGATGAAAGCAGGTTACACTGAGCACATGTGACAGACGTGACAGAGTCTGGAGATGCCGTGGAGAACGTTCTGCTGCCTGCAACATCCTCCAGCATGACCGGTTTTGCGGTGGGTCAGTAATGGTGTGGGGTGGCATTTCTTTGGGGGGCCGCACAGCCCTCCATGTGCTTGCCAGAGGTAGCCTGACTGCCATTAGGTACAGAGATAAGATCCTCAGACCCATTGTGAGACCATATGCTGGTGTGGTTGGTCCTGGGTTCCTCCTAATGCAAGACAATGCTAGACCTCATGTGGCTGGAGTGTGTCAGCAGTTCCTGCAAGAGGAAGGCATTGATGCTATGGACTGGCCCGCCCGTTCCCCAGACCTGAATCTGATTGAGCACATCTGGGACATCATGTCTCGCTCCATCCACCAACGCCTCGTTGCACCACAGACTGTCCAGGAGTTGGCGGATGCTTTAGTCCAGGTCTGGGAGGACATCCTTCAGGAGACCATCCGCAACCTCATCAGGAGCATGCCCAGGCATTGTAGGGAGGTCATACGGGCATGTGGAGGCCACACACACTACTGAGCCTCATTTTGACTTGTTTTAAGGACATTACATCAAAGTTGGATCAGCCTGTAGTGTGGTTTTCCATTTTGATTTTGAGTGTGACTCCATATCCAGACCTCCATGGGTTGATAAATTTGATTTCCATTGAGAATTTTTGTGTGATTTTGTTGTCAGTTCATTCATTCAGATCTAGGATGTGTAATCTTAGTGTTCCCTTTATTTATTGGAGCAGTGGGATGTGTAATCTTAGTGTTCCCTTTATTTTTTTGAGCAGTGTGTATATATATATGTAAAATAACACACAAAATTAGAAACTTGTAATACTTTTTTTATCAGACTAACAGAATTTTGGATTGACAATGTTTCGGAAGAACCTCCCTTTCTCAAGTCTAAAGCATTTCTGAGTCACTCCTGAAAGCATGTCAATCCAAAATTTTGTTAGACCAATAAAAAAGGTATTACAAGATACTAATGTTGTTTGTTATTTTACACCTTTATCACTGGACTAATACTGCTACAATCTCCTATATATATATATATATATATATATATATGTATATATATATATATTATGCGGGCTGTCTGATATATGTAAATCATAATTGCTGTAATTGGTCATATTGGTAACAGATAGGAATGGGGGAAAATCCAGTATCATTTTCATTAACATGTTTGAGAAAAACTCACAATTCTCATGCATAGAAAATACATTAGTGTTTTCACCTTTTTGCTACCACAAGATTCAATGTCCTCCTCTGCTTTCTATGACAGAGAGAATTACAGTTGCAAAAGTACTGTTGCTGAGTACTAAAATGGGGAAATCCACAACTGAAAGTAAAATATGTTGCCAAGTTTAGTCCTTTCACGGTTTCCCCAGAGATGTTCAGGAGTCAGTACGGTATTGTTAAATGCAATTTATTAAAATATAAGTAAGGTAGTGCACAATTGTAATATAGCAAGAACAAGCAGAGAGTCACAAGCCAGCAAGCACTGCTATCAGAAATAGTAGGCTGCCAAACTTGACCACACTACTGGGGACTAGGCCTCAGCCACTGGTAGTCTCTGCTGGAACCAGGAGCCAGAACTGGAACACAGGATCTTAATCCGATGTAGTGAGGGGGCTACCTGACTCATGCCTGTAGTCAGAAATGTAGCAGAGGATACCTGACTCACGCCTGAAGTCAGTATGGAGAAACCGGAAGCTTGGTTCACACCTGCAGTCAGTTTAATAGCTAGTCTACTAGAGTCCCAGGTCCACACCAAATTGGGTGTCTGCTAGGTACAGGGGAACAACAAGAGAATAGTCAGACAGAGCCATAGTTCAGCACCAGAGAGGGTAGTCAGACAAACCAGGTCATACACAGTTCAGGTAGTCAGCCAGAGCTACAGGTCTGTACCAGATTGGGTGTCCACTATAAGGATAAGGCAGGAGAATAGTCAGACAGAGCCACAGGTCAGCACCAGATTGGATGGTCAGACAAGCCATGACATACACAGAGCACAAGGACACAGAACTGCTTTATACAACAACGCAAGGGCAACTGTGTCAGACTCAGGCTGCCCTTTAAACTCCTCCTCAGGAAGTTGGTAGGAGGAGCAGGCTCAGAGGAAGGAAGTAGGTAGGAGGAGACTACAGGAAGCATGGCATAAAACAGAGGCCTGCTTCACTCTGAAGCCTCGCGCCTGCAGATGACACGTGGAATGACGCTGAGTGTTGCTGGAAACAAGGTAAGCTGTGACAGTCCTACAGCATCACAAGCCTTGAAAAAAATCCTATCACAACAAAATTGTTATACAGAGACATTCAGCAGGATAAGCTGTGACAAGTATGTAGGGACCTCTATTTTAAGCATGCAACGTGGAAAGTGGTTATGTTCTTGCAAGGAATGTAGGCTAAGGCCTACCTTCAAAAGTTATATGCAGGCTAAATCCTACTGCAACAAATGTTTTGAAAAATGTGTTACCAAACGGAGCCATACAGTAACATAACTGTTAGTAGGCTGAATCCTACAAAAAAAATAAGCATTAAAAATGGCTAGAAGACTAGTAGAAACTTCCATTTTAAGTTGGTGATGAGGCAGGTTATTATGCTCCAGCAAGAAAGGTAATGCATTGTTAGCAGGCTGAGTCATATGAGAATGAAAAATTGTTAGTACTGTTGGTGGGCTGGTAGACTAACAACTGACAGCCACAAGTGACTAGAAGTGGTGGTAGATGACTGTCTCCACATGTGTCATACTTATTACCAAAAATTAATACAAATAATTGATCCTTCCTGCAATGAGCCAGTTGTAGTTCATGAGGAGGAATGTCTGAATATGTTTCCAAAAATCCTGTAAAACCCTCCCAAAAACCCACAGTTAACAGACACATTTTTATGGATATTCATCGGAACAGTAAAAAAGGCACAACAATGAAAGCAACAGCACATGAATTTTGATTGGAGGACAGTTTAACATTTGCATCATAAAGCTCAGAGTATGTGAAACACCATTCCAGAGTTTAGCTTCCACTTACCTGCTTTGTTCTTGTCCTGCATTCCTCTCCTTATTTACCTCGTTCCTGTATTTTTCTGTGCATGTCCAGAGTGGTTCTATTTTTCTGTGCATGTCCTAAGAGGTGCTTAAGAAGAGGTGATAAAGTGGAGATGACTTCTCCAGTTTATCACTTCTCCAATTCCTATGTTACTCTATGGACCCTATGCACTACGGCGTCTTCCACTTTCGAGATCTTTAGTGAATAGGCTCCATAGAATAACATAGGAAATGGAGAAGTGATAAACTGGAGACGTCATCTCAACTTTATCACCTCTTTATAACTGCTTAGTGAATCTCCCCCTCCTCTGATAGTGTTTCTGTTGCATCATTGTTTGATAGCCTCCTGAGGTAATGATCAGACGAGTCGACCATGAAACATGTTGAAGTATTTTAAAGGGTTAGTAACATCTACTTAAAAGGATTTGGTTGAGTCTTCTTTATATTAAAACTAAGAGATTGTGCTATATTTAAGTGCTTACTTTAGTATAGTTTAAAAGTTATGCAGCGATAAAGATCTACTGCCCACCCCTTTCTTGCACATCACTGCTGCAGCTCTCTCTGGTACAGACGGCTGCAGCAAGGGACAAACTTCAGTAAGCAAAGGGAAATCCTGCCCCCCTTCATCAAGGGGAGCAGAATTTCCCTTATACTTACTGAAGTTTGTCACTCACTGCCACTGGCGAGTCGCAAGACACGAATAGAGAATCCATGGGAGGCGGCCAGAAAGGTGATGGATCTTTATCTTTGTGTAACTTTTGAACTACACAACCGTAAGCACTTAAATATAGTGCAATCTGTTAGTATTAATATAAAGAAGACTGGACCAAATACTTTATGGAGACATTACTATCACTTTAATATATACATATATATATTTTTATTGGTAGTTACCAGTTTTTATTGCTTTGTTCAATAAACTGTTTTGAATTTTTTTTATCTATCGCTGTGGTCTGCTTTGTGATATCTACACTTATTTCAAAAACACAGATTCACCCACTGGATGGTCTTTCTTGGTGGAACCAGATTTATATTTCCCACAAACCTTTAGACCGGTTGCCTTCAGAATCCACCGGTCAATAAACTCACAAGTATTATACTTCTGATGCATAATTTATGAGAGATACTGTTGTTGAATACTGAACGTTAATGCTCTCCTAGTTTGTTTTTTCTTCTTTGTCCTTTTTACTGGCTTTTTTTAGTAATTTTGCCCCACGTTTCTCTCTCAGATTCTTCACAATCAGCCTTCTTTATATTCTTTTGTACAGTCTGATTCCTCAGAGTGATGCAATTTTCCCACTTTTTTCACCTGTCTCATTACATTGAAATCAATGGGAAGACTGAATTTTTCCCCACCATATGCAGTTTTCTCTACTTTTCCTGCAGGCATATAAAAGGGTGTCAGGCTCTTACAGCATTCCATTCTATGTTTTTGAGAGGAGAAAGCAGCATGTTTTTGACCTAGAGAAGATAGGCAAATATAGGGGAATTGAAGCTTAATTTAGGGAATCTTTTAGGAAGGAAATTGGTTCTCTGTATTAGGGCATGCTGGGGCACTCTGGGAGAGAGGAAGGGAGGAAGGAGGTTGACCTCAAATACCCCAAAATTCAGTGCGACTGACAGGCAAGACACAGGCATTTGGGGTCCAATTTGCTTGCTGATCTTGCTTTTTATTGTCTTTGTGCTGGGGAAGTCTGGGGAAAGAAGTTGTTGATTTTGTTATTTAGTTATAATTTTTGTTTTTTTGGACAGTCTGTGATAAGATAGGGTGGACAACAAAAAAAATAATAAATTAAGAAATGTGAGCTGTATGAATGAGGCAGACTTGATGGAGTGTGATGTCTTGCTTTAGCCCTCAACAAAATTCTCAGTGTCATCTGCTGTCTATCAAGTCTGCCTCATTCATACAGCTCACATTTCTTAATTTATGATTTTTTTTTAGTTGTCCACCCTATATTATCACAGTCTGTCCAAAAAACAAAAAGTATAACTAAAAACAAAATCAACAACTTCTTTCCCCAGACTTCCCCAGCAAAGAGACCATAAAAAGCAAGATCAGCAAGCAAATTGGACCCAAAATGCCTGTGTCTTGCCAGTCAGTCACACAGAATTTTGGGGTATTTGAGGTTAACTTCCTTCCTCCCTTCTTCTGCCCCAGAAGAACACTGAAGACAACAGCGATGTAACAGTTTGTTCGACTCACAGACACAATGGTTTAGGATAAAAACACAGTTTTATTGAATTCACAATACAGTAAGAACCTTCACAGGTCCTGTAATATACAGACAGTATAATACAGACACACGATAGGTTTAATTACAGTGGGGCAAAAAAGTATTTAGTCAGCCACCAATTGTGCAAGTTCTCCCACTTAAAAAGATGAGAGAGGCCTGTAATTTTCATCATAGATACACTTCAACTATGAGAGACAGAATGAGACAAAAAAAATCCATAAAATCACATTGTCTGATTTTTAAAGAATTTATTTGCAAATTATGGTGGAAAATAAGTATTTGGTCAATAACAATAGTTCATATCAATACTTTGTTATATACCCTTTGTTGGCAATGACAGAGGTCAAACGTTTTCTGTAAGTCTTCACAAGGTTTTCAAACACTGTTGCTGGTATTTTGGACCATTCCTCCATGCAGATCTCCTCTAGAGCAGTGATGTTTTGGGGCTGTCGCTGGGCAACACGGACTTTCAACTCCCTCCAAAGGTTTTCTATGGGGTTGAGATCTGGAGACTGGCTAGGCCACTCCAGGACTTTGAAATGCTTCTTACGAAGCCACTCCTTCGTTGCCCGGGCGGTGTGTTTGGTATCATTGTCATGCTGAAAGACCCAGCCACGTTTCATCTTCAATGCCCTTGCTGATGGAAGGAGGTTTTTACTCAAAATCTCATGATACATGGCCCCATTCATTCTTTCCTTTACACGGATCAGTCGTCCTGGTCCCTTTGCAGAAAAACAGCCCCAAAGCATGATGTTCCCACCCCCATGCTTCACCGTAGGTATGGTGTTCTTTGGATGCAACTCAGCATTCTTTCTCCTCCAAACACGACAAGTTGAGTTTTTACCAAAAAGTTCTACTTTGGTTTCATCTGACCATATGACATTCGCCCAATCCTCTTCTGGATAATCCAAATGCTCTCTAGCAAACTTCAGACGGGCCCGGACATGTACTGGCTTAAGCAGGGGGACACGTCTGGCACTGCATGATTTGAGTCCCTGGCGGCGTAGTGTGTTACTGATGGTAGCCTTTGTTACTTTGGTCCCAGCTCTCTGCAGGTCATTCACTAGTTCCCCCCATGTGGTTCTGGGATTTTTGCTTACCGTTCTTGTGATCATTTTGACACCATGGGGTGAGATCATGCGTGGAGCCCCAGATCGAGGGATATTATCAGTGGTCTTGTATGTCTTCCATTTTCGAATAATTGCTCCCACAGTTGATTTCTTCACACCAAGCTGCTTGCCTATTGCAGATTCAGTCTTCCCAGCCTGGTGCAGGTCTACAATTTTGTTTCTGGTGTCCTTCGACAGCTCTTTGGTCTTGGCCATAGTGGAGTTTGGAGTGTGACTGTTTGAGGTTGTGGACAGGTATCTTTTATACTGATAACAAGTTCAAACAGGTGCCATTAATACAGGTAACGAGTGGAGGATAGAGGAAACTCTTAAAGAAGAAGTTACAGGTCTGTGAGAGCCAGAAATCTTGCATGTTTATAGGTGACCAAATACTTATTTTACCGAGGAATTTACCAATGAATTAATTAGAAATCCTACAATGTGATTTCCTGTGTTCTTTCCCCCCATTCTGTCTCTCGTAGTTGAAGTGTACCTATGATGAAAATTACAGGCCTTTCTCATCTTTTTAAGTGGGAGAACTTCCACAATTGGTGGCTGACTAAATACTTTTTTGCCCCACTGTATACAATGCCCACACAGGTCCAGTATAAAATGAAGGTACAGACAGTATATACTGACACAGGTCAGGCAAGAGGACTAAGTTTCCCAGGACTCCGGTACTGCAGGAGTTAAAGTTCATCAGTGATTGCAAACAGTCCCACGTGTGAAGGTACTGAGATAGCACTTATACTGAGCTTCAGGTCGCCCAAGCTCTAGCAAAATAATGTGAACTGCCAGAGCTCAACAGATGTAGTAATGAGCACTGCCGGAGCAATAACGGAGGCAGACACTTGCAACCAGTATAGCAGTGACGGAGGACAAGCCAATGGCACACTACCGGAGCAGTAACGGAGTCAGACACTAGCAACCAGTGTAACAGTAACAGAGGACTAGGCCAAGGCTCACTGCCGGAGCAGTAACAGAGGCAGACACTGGCAACCTGCAGAAGTAGTAACGGAGGACAAGCCAATGGCGACTACTGGAGCAATCATGGAGGCACACACTTGCAGCTGGTATAGCAGTAATGGAGGACTAGGCCAAAGGCACACTGCCAGAGCAGTAACGGAGGCACACACTAGCAACCTGCAGGAGCAGTAGCAGAGGACAAGCCAATGGCGACTACCGGAGCAATCACAGAGGCACACACTTGCAACCGGTATAGCAGTAACGGAGGACTAGGCCAAAGGCACACTGCCGGAGCAGTAACGGAGGCACATACTAGCAACCTGCAGGAGCAGTAGTGGAGGACAAGCCAATGGCGACTACCGGAGCACTCACAGAGGTCCACACTTGCAACCGGTATAGCAGTAACGGAGGACTAGGCCAAAGGCACACTGCCGGAGCAGTAATGGAGGCACACACTAGCAACCTGCAGGAGCAGTAGTAGATGAACAGGCTCAGGCAACCGGATTGTCTGCTGAATAAGAATATCGCCGAGGCGACAATAGCTGAAGAAGCAGGAATGTCAATCACGCCGGGTCGGTACACAGGAACAGGAACGTCAGCCAGGCCAGAACACAGGAGCAGGAACGTCAGCCAGTCAGGGTTGGTACACAGGAGCAGGAACTTCAGCCAGGCCGGGTCAATACACAGGAGCCAGACACTGAAGAGAAGTCAGGCAATCCGGGCCGGTACACAGGAGCTGGAAACTGAAGAGTAGTCAGGCAGGCCAAGTCGGTACACTGGGAAACACTGAGCAGTAAGCTAGCACTGGTACAGGAACACCACGAAAGGGCACCGAGTGGATGCAGGAGCCCAGTATATAAAGGCCATACTGGGCGGGATCAACACAGGACAGCCAATGAGAGCATAACACAGGATAACTGACAGGAAAACAAAAACAATGGAGCACCGGCACTGTGATAAGCGAGTCACATTCTAGTGTTGATTATGGCAATGACATAATGGAGGAAGGTGTAGCAGCTAAACCAACTACTGCATCTGACAGCAAGACAAACAAGCAGCAAAACACCTGTCCTTAAATCAGTAGCAAACTTTATGAAAGTAAAAGTAAAAAGACATTGTTTGACATCTCACAAAGCTTGGAGAAATATAAGTGTAGTAGCAAGAAAATTATGACAGATGACTTCAAAGCAGATAGGATGTTGATCCAGGGAGATATCTGACTGCCATTTGGAGTCAGGAAGGAATTTTTTTACCCACGTTTTTACCCGAGTGCTTTTTTTTGCCTTCCTCTGGATCAACAGGGGTGTTTTTGGCATGTGTTGGACTTGATGGATGCAAGTCTTTTTTCAGCCTAATCAACTATGTTGCTATGCTACTATGTAAGAAGTGGAGGGTGATGCTGATGTTGAGGATGACCTAATGAAAACTGATGATGATGCAGATTTAGAATATATCAGATACAGATGAAGCTGAGAGTGAGAGTGATGATGACATGGCCAGAAAGTTAGTTAAAAGGCAAAGGCTCAATCTTCCACCACTGAAAAGATAACTGTGTCTGTGTATAAACTGTTTGATAAAACCATTGGAAACTCTGACCCTAGACAAGCAAAGATGGCAAAAAAGTTCACAGTCATCCTGGCATTCATCATCAGCATCATCGCCGCTTCCAAGTCCAAGTCCCACTCAGCCACATACACTTGTGTTGAGTAACCAGCAGCAACAACAAAAGCAACACACTTTATTAACAACCACAACCTTAGCTATGACAAGTGCCTCTACTGCTGTTGGAAGTGCTGCACTTTTGAAACCTAGAAGTAGGGGAATTGGAGCTGGTAGCTGAAATCGAAAACTATTACTTGATTTGCATAACAGAAACATGGTGGGATGACACACATGATTGGTCGATCAATTTTGAAGGCTACATGTTGTTTAGAAAAGATAGGTCAAACAAAAGAGGTGGTGGGGTCTGTCTGTATGTCAAACCAGCGTTATTGCCTCATTTGCTGGAAGATATATGTGATAACAGTAGTGAACATGTGGAATCCCTGTGGGCTAAAATAGTAAATGGGGTTAAAACCGCTCAGAAATTATTAGTATGTATTTGTTATAAACCACCAAAAAATATTGGTGACCTTGAAGAATCAGAGCTATTAATGCAAATAGAAAGGCTTCTCAAACAGGGGAAACTATAATTATGGGGGATTTAAATTATCCAGAAATAGACTGGAAAAATGGAACAACTAATTCTGCTAAAAGCAGTAAGTTTCTGAACTTGTTGAATGACAATTTTTTGTCTCAACTAGTGCAGACCTCAACCAGAGGGAATGTGTGTCTGGATCTAGTAATAACGGACATTGCAGAACTTATCTCTAACAACCAAGTCAGGAAGCACTTGGGGAATAGTGACCATAACATGCTATCATTTGAATTTTAAAAAGGACAACTTTAGCAGACTTAATTTATCCCTTGGTCTCGTTGACTGGGATAGAATATTTTCAGGAAAAAACACAGAAGGTAAGTGGAATGCCTTCAAAATAACATTGCAAAAATATATACAGTATATAACTTTATCCCCGTTGGAAACAAATACAAAAGAACCAAATTAAAACCAATGTGGCTAACCAGTAAAGTAATTAATGAAATAAATAACAAGGAAGCGGCATTTAAACATTTTAAAGCTGAGGGATCAGCAGAGGCATTTGCAGAATACAAAAGTGCCAACAAAACCTGTAAAAAGGCAATTAAATTAGCTAGACTGGAGAATGAAAAAATTATTGCTAAGGAGAGCAAGAGCAACCCAAAAAAATTATTTAAATACATTAATGGCAAAAAATTTAAGTTTGATAATGTTGGGTCCTTGTTATCTGAAATGGGTGAGATGGTCAGTGGGACAGAGAGAAAGCAGATATTTGAAATAATTTCTTTTCTTCTGTTTTTATCAAGGAAGACCCAATGGACAAGAATCTGCAAACTACTTTTACAGAACAGTCACAGCAAGCATGGGATTGGCCAACATGAGAAAATGTGTTAAAACTAGTGATGAGCGAGCACCCCAATGCTCGGGTGTTCGGGTGCTCTGACCGAGCACCCCCTGAGGCTCGAGTGCTCGGCCGAGCACCCGAGCCCCATTGAAGTCAATGGGAGGACTCGAGCATTACACCAGGCACCCCCTGCTCTGATGAGGGGAGGGTGCCTGGTCCATAGGAAAATGGCAGAAAAGGATGGAAACACCACAGAAAGGGTTCATGGACAGCATAGGGAGGATGTCTGGATGCATCTTGGACTCCAACATCGCTGCTGGGAACGATCTTTCGCCCGTAGTACGCCATTTTTACAGACTGACCATAAAACACACAAAAAGGAAAATAAAAACGACTTTAGGCGAAAAATTGTTACCAAACAATATTTGCTGTATATTTACTTGTATATCATCTGCAAATTCTCCCAAAAATTTCCTTGATTTTCTGAAGTGAGGCCATGATTAAGAGGGAAACGTGCGCAGAGGCAAATTCTCCCAAAAATTTCCTTGATTTTCAGAACTGAGGCCATGATTAAGAGGGAAACGTGCGCAGAGGCAAATTCTCCCAAAAATTTCCTTGATTTTCAGAACTGAGGCCATGATTAAGAGGGAAACGTGCGCAGAGGCAAATTCTCCCAAAAATTTCCTTGATTTTCAGAATTGAGGCCATGATTAAGAGGGAAACGTGCGCAGAGGCAAATTCTCCCAAAAATTTCCTTGATTTTCAGAACTGAGGCCATGATTAAGAGGGAAACGTGCGCAGAGGCAAATTCTCCCAAAAATGTCCTTGATTTTCAGAACTGAGGCCATGATTAAGAGGGAAACGTGCGCAGAGGCAAATTCTCCCAAAAATTTCCTTGATTTTATTGAACTGAGGCCATGATTAAGAGGGAAACGTGCGCTGAGCTGACCATCTAAAACATTATGGGTGAGGGTCTGCTGCAGAGCTGACCATCCTAAACATTATATGCGAAGGCCCGCTAGTGAGCTGACGCTATAAAACATTATATGAGAGGGCCCGCTAGAGAGCTGACCCAATAAAACATTATATAAGAAGGCCCGCTGGTGAGCTGACCTATATAAAAATTGTCAAACAGGGCCCGCTGGTGAGCTGGCCCTATATAAAAATTATATCACAGGGCCCGCTGGTGAGCTGGCCCTATATAAAAATTATATCCCAGGGCCCGCTGGTGAGCTGGCCCTATATAAAAATTATATCCCAGGGCATATGGAAGAGGAGGAGGAGGATGAGAAGATTAAGAGTCAACCATATACCCGTTTTTTGGGTGGAAGGGGTGAATGGGAATACAGAGTATTCCCATCATTGTAAATAACATATATAAAGTGAGTTTATGTTCCCCCGGGGCTTTCCTCCAGTGGAGTGGAGAAGTCAGGGGAAATCCAGGCCTTGTTCATTTTTATAAGTGTCAACCTATCAGCATTGTCGGTGGAAAGGCGGATACGCTTATCTGTTATGATGCCACCAGCAGCACTAAATACCTGCTCAGACAGAACGCTGGCGGCAGGGCAGGCCAGCACCTCCAAGGCGTAGAGTGCCAGTTCATACCACGTGTCCAGCTTGGACACCCAGTAGTTGTAAGGCACAGAGGGATCATTGAGGACGCTGACACGGTCTGCTACGTACTCCTTCACCATCTTCCAAAACTTTTCCCTCCTTGTGACACTAGGCTGCGCTTCAGGGTGAGGGTGCTGGCGGGGTGTCATGAAGGTGTCCCACGCCTTGGAGAGTGTTGCCCTGCCTTTCTCGGAACTGCTGTGTGCTCCCCTTTTCTCCCCTTCTCTGTTGGCCAAGGTAGCACGTACTCTGCCGCCAGCGTTGTCAGATGGAAAATTTTGGAGCAATTTTTCAACAAGAACCTTCTGGTATTGCACCATTTTGCTTGTCCTCTCCACCGGAGGAATGAGAGATGAGAAATTCTCTTTGTAGCGGGGGTCCAGAAGGGTGAACACCCAGTAATCCGTGTTGTTTAAAATGCGTATAACGCGTGGGTCACGGGAAAGGCAGCCTAACATAAAGTCAGCCATGTGTGCCAGAGTACCAACAGTCAAGATTTCGCTGTCCTCACCAGGAGGATGACTCTCAATATCCTCATCCTCTTCCTCCTCTTCTGCCCACCCACGCTGAAGAGATGGAACTAAAGTTCCATGGCTACCCTCTGTAGCGGAGGCAACCGTGTCTTCCTCCTCCTCCTCCTCCTCCTCCTCCTCCGCCTCCTCCAATTGTCGCTGAGAAGACGAAGTGAGGGTGCTCTGGCCAGGGCCGGATTTACATCTCAGGAGCCTGTAGGCACAGAAAGCTGAAGCGCCCCCCCCCCCCGCCAAAAAAAAAAAAAAAAGTTCAAAAAGTTTTGACTGAAATATTTTTCGATTAATCGATTAATCGGATAAAAAAAATGCTAATTTTTCATTATTTAAACTGATTTAATGAACAGTGTTAAAAACAAACAGCAGAATAAAAAACTTAACACATTAACATGTGTCATTGTTATTATTTACTATGGGGTCTATGCACCTCTTTCTCCCCCCTTGTACTTCTCTCTCTCCCCCTTGTGCCTCTACTTCTTCACCCTTGTACTTCTCTCCCCCCCTTGTGCCTCTATTTCTCCCCCCTTGTACTTCTCTACCCCCCCTTGTGCCTCTCTCCCCCATGTACCTCTTTCTCCCCCATGTACTTCTCTCTCCCCCTTGTGCCTCTTTCACCCCATGTACTTCTCTCTCCCCCTTGTGCCTCTTTCACCCCATGTACTTCTCTCTCCCCCTTGTGCCTCTTTCACCCCATGTACCTCTTTCTCCCCCATGTACTTCTCTCTCCCCCTTGTGCCTCTTTCACCCCATGTACTTCTCTCTCCCCCTTGTGCCTCTTTCACCCCATGTACTTCTCTCTCCCCCTTGTGCCTCTTTCACCCCATGTACTTCTCTCTCCCCCTTGTGCCTCTTTCACCCCCATGTACTTCTCTCTCTCCCCCTTGTGCCTCTTTCACCCCCATATACTTCTCTCTCTCCCCCTTGTGCCTCTTTCACCCCCATATACTTCTCTCTCTCCCCCTTGTGCCTCTTTTACCCCATATACTTCTCTCTCTCCCCCTTGTGCCTCTTTCACCCCATATACTTCTCTCTCTCCCCCTTGTGCCTCTTTCACCCCCATATACTTCTCTCTTTCTCTCCCCCTTGTGCCTCTCTCCCCCATGTACTTCTCTCTTTCGCTCCCCCTTGTGCCTCTCTCCCCCATGTACTTCTCTCTTTCGCTCCCCCTTGTGCCTCTCTCCCCCATGTACTTCTCTCTTTCGCTCCCCCTTGTGCCTCTCTCCCCCATGTACTTCTCTTTCGCTCCCCCTTGTGCCTCTCTCCCCCATGTACTTCTCTCTTTCGCTCCCCCTTGTGCCTCTCTCCCCCATGTACTTCTCTTTCGCTCCCCCTTGTGCCTCTCTCCCCCATGTACTTCTCTCTTTTGCTCCCCCTTGTGCCTCTCTCCCCCATGTACTTCTCTCTTTCGCTCCCCCTTGTGCCTCTCTCCCCCATGTACTTCTCTTTCTCTCCCCCTTGTGCCTCTATCTCTCCCCCGTACCTCTTTTTCACTTTCCTGCACTGATGACAGCCGGAGCGCAACCACTCCAAACGCGGAGACGCCGCATGGAGCGTGAAGGGGTTTTCTTCCTCTGTCTGGGCGCCAGTTTTAAACTGGCCTCAGAACAGAGGAAGAAAATACCTGCACACTCCACGCGGCGTCTCCGCGTTTGGAGTGGTTGCGCTCCGGCTGTCATCAGTGCAGGAAGACAGCAGTATCCGGCGGCTGTGGGGCTGCTGGGCGGCACAAAAAAAAAAAAGTGTAAAAAAACCAAAACGATCCCAATGACAGGCGCCCCTCTGTGGGGTGCGCCTGTAAGCAGATGCCTACTCTGCCTTATTATAAATCCGGCCCTGGCTCTGGCTATCACCTTGTGTAAGCTCTTCCTCCCCCATTTCCACCTCTTCCACATGCAAAGCGTCGGTTTTAATTGTGAGCAGCGAGCGTTTCAGTAGACACAGAAGTGGGATGGTTACACTGATAATAGCGTTATCGCCGCTCACCATCTGTGTCGATTCCTCAAAATTGCGTAAAACCTCGCAGAGGTCTGACATCCATTCCCACTCCTCACTTCTGATTACAGGAAGTTGAACGGAGAGGCGACGACCGTGTAACAGCTGGTACTCCACTACTGCCCTCTGCTGCTCACAAAGCCGGGCCAACATGTGGAAGGTGGAGTTCCAGCGCGTGCTCACGTCACACAGCAGCCGGTGAGCTGGCAATTGTAAGCGCTGCTGCAGCTTCAACAGGCCGGCCGAAGCTGTAGATGACTTACGTAAATGTGCACACACGCGGCGCACCTTGGTCAAGAGATCATGCACATTGGGGTAGGTTTTTAGAAATCGCTGCACCACTAAATTAAATACATGCGCTAGGCATGGTACGTGTGTGAGCTTGCCGAGCTCCAAAGCCGCCACCAAGTTACGCCCATTATCACACACAACCATGCCTGGTTGCAGGTTGAGTGGCGAGAGCCACTGCTCGGTCTGGTGACTAATCCCCTGCAACAGCTCTGAGACCGTGTGCTGTTTGTCCCCAAGGCAGATCAGCTTCAGCACGGCCTGTTGACGCTTCCCCACTGCAGTGCTACACTGCTTCCAGCTACTGGCTGATGGGGGAGTGGCGCTGCGTGTAGAGAATTCGGAGGTGGAAACGGAGGAGGAGGAGCCAATAACGTAGGTGCTGGCGGAAACCCTGATGGAGGTAGGGCCCGCAATCCTCGGCGTGGGTAGCACCCGTGCCATCCCAGGGTCCGAGTCGCTCCCAGCCTCCACGACATTCACCAAGTGTGCCGTCAGGGAAATGTAGCGTCCCTGGCCACAAGCACTTGTCCATGTGTCAGTCGTTAAGTGGACCTTCCCAGTAACTGCGTTGGTCAGGGCACGGGTGATGTTACGGGACACATGGTGGTGTAATGCGGGGATGGCACACCGGGAAAAGTAGTGGCGGCTGGGGACCGCGTACCGAGGGACAGCTGCTGCCATCAGGCTGCGGAAGGACTCAGTGTCCACAAGCCTAAATGGCAGCATTTCGATGGCCAGTAATTTGGAAAGGTGTGAGGTTAGTGCTATGGCCTGTGGGTGGGTGGCTGGGTACTTTCTCTTGCGCTCAAATGCCTGGGGTAACGACATTTGGACGCTGCGCTGGGACAGGGAAGTGGATGTGGTCGCTGATGGTGCTTCAGATGCTACAGGTGCAGGGCGGGAGGTATGCGGGCCTGCGCCTTCGACAGGCGATTGGCCGGCACCGAAAACAGGGGAAGAGGAGGCAGTGGTGTGGCCTGCAGACACAGATGGGCGATCCAGGCGTTCCTCCCACTTACTACGGTGCTTGGATGCCATGTGTCGGATCATGCTGGTGGTGGTGAGGTTTCTAGTGTTCATGCCTCGGCTCATTCTGGTGTGGCACAGGTTGCAAACTACAATTCTTTTGTCGTCCGCACTTTCCTTAAAAAAACGCCATACCGCGGAACACCTACCCTTTGGCAAGGTAGATTTACGCAAGGGGGTGCTCCGTGGAACATTTGCGGGCCGGTTTGGTGCGGTCCGCCTTCTTTCTGTAGCCACACCACTGCCTCTTCCAGCCTGTTGCGGTGCTGCAGATGGCTCACCCTCAGGACTGCTGTCATCGCTCGGCTC
Organism: Rhinophrynus dorsalis; assembly: GCA_037306005.1. Lineage (NCBI taxonomy): Eukaryota > Metazoa > Chordata > Amphibia > Anura > Rhinophrynidae > Rhinophrynus > Rhinophrynus dorsalis. Next base: position 99,916,250 of record CM074723.1, read on the forward strand.
TACACCTTCCCAGGTGGGGTCAGTCACCTCATCGTCCACCAAGTCCTCCTCCACTTCCTCACTCTGATCATCCTCCTCAAGTCTTGATCCCACCACATACTCAGTCATTGACAACTGTATAACATTCTCCTCAACAAGGTCTTGAGACGGAAATAGTGGTTGATTTAATGGCAACTGTGTCTCATCATCATCATCATCATCCACTACTTCCTTTGACCTTAAATGCCGTTCACATCTGTCATCTTCTTGTGATTGGGTAGCCTCTAGAGGTTGTGAATCAGGGCACAAGATGTCATGTTCCTCTGCAAGCGTGCTTGGAGAGAGGGTCAAATGAAGGATTGGTGATGAGACGAACTACTCACTATATCCCAGTGTGGGATCACTTCTTTGACCAGACCGTGTATGGTGGGAGGAAGGATGATCAGAGTGAGGATTATGTTGACCAGACTCTTGGCTACTGAGAGTGGACTTGGTGGAAGACAGGGTGGTGCTTAACCGACTGGAAGCAGTATCAGCTGTCATCCAACCGACCACCTGTTCGCAGTGGTCGGACCTCGAGAGTGATGTCCTGCGACGCCCTGTAAAATTAGACATGAAGCTAGGTATGGTGGATGTCTTTCTTTCTTGTGCTCTGGCACCAGGCACAGTTTCTCCGCGTCCTGACCCGCGCCCTGAACTATCAGGATCACGTCCACTTCCCCGTCCCTTTTTACCCGCCTTCTTCATCTTACACGGAATATGTGACTTTAATATTTGAGTTTGAAAACTTAACAGTATTTCTTCCTATTCTGCAACTGTGCAGAGTACACAGAATAGGCTGCTAAACTGCGGTGACGCACACTGAATGGAATATGTGACTTTAATATTTGAGTTTGAAAACTTAACAGTATTTCTTCCTATTCTGCAACTGTGCAGAGTACACAGAATAGGCTGCTAAACTGCGGTGACGAACACAGAATGGAATATGTGACTTTAATATTTTAGTTTGAAAACTTAACAGTATTTCTTCCTAGTCTGCAACTGTGCAGAGTACACATAATAGGCTGCTAAACGGCGGTGACACACACTGAATGGAATATGTGACTTTAATATTTTAGTTTGAAAACTTAACAGTATTTCTTCCTAGTCTGCAACTGTGCAGAGTACACAGAATAGGCTGCTAAACGGCGGTGACACACACTGAATGGAATATGTGACTTTAATATTTTAGTTTGAAAACTTAACAGTATTTCTTCCTAGTCTGCAACTGTGCAGAGTACACAGAATAGGCTGCTAAACGGCGGTGACACACACTGAATGGAATATGTGACTTTAATATTTTAGTTTGAAAACTTAACAGTATTTCTTCCTAGTCTGCAACTGTGCAGAGTACACAGAATAGGCTGCTAAACGGCGGTGACACACACTGAATGGAATATGTGACTTTAATATTTGAGTTTGAAAACTTAACAGTATTTCTTCCTAGTCTGCAACTGTGCAGAGTACACAGAATAGGCTGCTAAACGGCGGTGACACACACTGAATGGAATATGTGACTTTAATATTTTAGTTTGAAAACTTAACAGTATTTCTTCCTATTCTGCAACTGTGCAGAGTACACAGAATAGGCTGCTAAACTGCGGTGACGAACACAGAATGGAATATGTGACTTTAATATTTTAGTTTGAAAACTTAACAGTATTTCTTCCTATTCTGCAACTGTGCAGAGTACACAGAATAGGCTGCTAAACGGCGGTGACACACACTGAATGGAATATGTGACTTTAATATTTGAGTTTGAAAACTTAACAGTATTTCTTCCTATTCTGCAACTGTGCAGAGTACACAGAATAGGCTGCTAAACTGTGGTGACGAACACAGAATGGAATATGTGACTTTAATATTTTAGTTTGAAAACTTAACAGTATTTCTTCCTAGTCTGCAACTGTGCAGAGTACACAGAATAGGCTGCTAAACTGCGGCGAAGCACACTGAATGGAATATGTGACTTTGATATTTTAGTTTGAAGACTTAACAGTATTTCTTCCTATTCTGCAACTCTGCACAGTACACAGAATGTGCTGCTAAACTGCGGCGAAGCACACTGAATGGAATATGTGACTTTGATATTTTAGTTTGAAGACTTAACAGTATTTCTTCCTATTCTGCAACTCTGCACAGTACACAGAATGTGCTGCTAAACTGCGGCGACGCACACTGAATGGAATATGTGACTTTGATATTTTAGTTTGAAGACTTAACAGAATGTGCTCTAATCTGCAACTTTGCACACTAAACAGAATGTGCTCTAATCTGCAACTGTGCACACTAAACAGAATGTGCTCTAATCTGCAACTTTGCACACTAAACAGAATATATATATATTTTTTTTTTTTCCCCCCACACAAAATAACCTGCTGCCCCCACACACAGTAGTCCTAAAAAGGACTTTTGGTTCTTTTTTTTCACAATTTTGCTTGTTTTCCTCCCTACACTGCCTTTCCCTTCCTATCCTCAGCTCTCCCTGGCTAAGACTGAGCCGAACTCGATGGTCAGGTGCTATACAGCACCTGACCACGGGTTCTGGCCAGCCAATCAGTGTAATGCCAGCAGCCAACATGGCTGCTGGCATTACACCGATGTCAGAGCCTCCCTGCACGTTTATTGGCTGCGCAGCAGCCGCAAAACGTGCGGGGAGGAGACCCGAACATGGCGGGCGAGCACATGCGGTACTCGTACGAGTACCGCCATGTGCCGAGCAGAGCGATGCTCGAGCCGATCCGAGCATCGGCCGAGCATGCTCGCTCAACACTAGTTAAAACAATTGAATGGTGTTAAGGTAGACAAAGTCCCGGGGCCGGATGGTATACACCCATGCGTACTTAAAGAGCTAAGCTAGGCCCTGGCCAGACTGTTAGTTTTGATTTTTAGGGATTCTTTTATTTCTGGTATGGTGCCCACGGATTAGCGTAAAGCACATGTGGTGCCCATATTTAAAAAGGGATCAAAATCACAGCCAGGAAATTACAGACCTGTAAGCTTGACATCTGTGGTAGGGAAGCTGTTTGAATGGTTGCTAAGGGAATATATTCAAGAATTCAGCTTGAACAGGAATATCATTAGCAGGAGCCAACATGGTTTTGTGAAAGACAGGTCTTGTCAAACTAACTTGATTGCATTTTATGAAAACGTTAGTAAAAATATAGATGTGGGAGCGGCGGTTGATGTGATCTATTTAGACTTTTCCAAGGTATTTGATACGGTTTGATAGGTTTAGGGGAAAATGTTTGTGTTTGGTTTGGATATTGGTTGAAAGATAGAATGCACAGAGTGGTAGTAAATTGCAAGTTCTCCATGATAAGTGGAGTACCACAGGGATCTGTCCTGGGTCCTCTTCTTTTTAATTTGTTTATTAATGACCTCCCAGAGGGCATAGGGAGCCATGTATCAGTTTTTGCCGATGACACAAAATTAAGTAAGGTAATAAAGTCTAAACTGAATGTGTCTTCATTAAAAGAGGATTTGGACAAATTGAGTAACTGGGCAGGCAAATGGCAAATGAGATTCAATATAGACAAGTGTAAAGTTATGTATTTTGGGTATAATAATAAAAATGCTACACATAGTTTAAATTGTGTTTCTGTGGGGAAATCTACTAATGAAAAGGATTTGAAAGTAATTGTAGACAAAGACTTAGCAGTAGCATGCAGTGCCAGCTGGAAGCTGCAAAGGCCAATAAGATATTGGCATGTATTAAAAGGGGTATTGACTCAAGAGGGGAAGATATTATTATGCCTTTTTACAGGTCCATGGTAAGACTCCACCTAGAATATGCTGTTCAATTCTGGGCGCCCTTTCTGAAAAAGGACATTATGGAACTAAGAGAGAGTGCAGAGGAGGGCTACAAAACTAGTAAGGGGAATGGAAAGTTTTAGTTATGAAGAAAGGCTAGAAAAGTTAAACTCATATACACTAGAGAAACGGCGTCTTAGAGGGGATATGATAACACTATATAAATATGTTCAGGGCCCATACAAAGGGCTCTCCAAAGACCTGTTCATTAACAGAACAGTACATAGGAAAGGGGCCACCCGCTTAGACTTGAGGAAAGGAGATTTCATCTACAACAGTGGAAAGGTTTCTTTTACGGTAAGGACAATAAAGGTATGGAATTCACTGCCTGAGGAGGTGGTGCTATCGAATACATTAGATGCCTTGAAAAAGGGCCTGGATACTTATTTAAAAGAGCATAACATAGAGGGCTATGTACATTAGTATTGGGATTAATATTTAGTTAGTGCTTGTTGATCCAAGGAGAAATCTGATTGCCATTTGGAATCAAGAAGGAATTCCCCCCCCCCCCCCCCCCATTCAAGGCAGAATTTGAAATTGCTGTATTCAGGCTTTTTTTGCATTCTTTTTTATCAACGACAGTAAATTGGAATAGAAAAAGGGTTAAACTAGACCGTACGCAAGTCTTTTTTCAACCTAAATTACTATGTTACAATAGAATTGCATCAACATCTAGCCCCAGTAGTAGTAGTAGTAGCAGCCCCTCAGGAACCCCTCAGTCCATGAGGTCCACAGTATGGAGATAATTCACTTAGGATTATAAAGCTAAACATTTTGCAATCTGTTGTCTTTGCAAAAGACACCTAGGCACCTCCTCTATGAGATTCCACCTGTAGCACAACTACAGGTCTGACTGGGAGACACACTATCAGCATGTCAGAGGTGCCACAACTAGCAGCACCAAATGCACTCCAAACATTTCCCAGAGCTCTGGGGCAGATAAGAGAAGAGAAGTATTGATGTTATTTATGTGTCAGAGAGTATGCCACTGTCAACAGGTAGTTAATTCAAAACAACTGTGGATCCTGCTGCAGAGGAGTATGATGACTCTGACTCTCACGATCCCCTACAGGAAACCTATAGACACATGCTGTCTCTACTTCAACCACCTCCTCTGGTCCTATTGTTAAAGCAATAAAGTTACAGGGTTCTTCTGCCATGTCCTGCCTAGGGTTGGGTGAAAAAGTGAGAAAAATTTCCGGCATGACTTTTTGCGAAAAACTGATTTTTCTCTTTTTTCGTGAAAATTTTCTCCTTTTCTCCAATGCAAAATGTTCCTCCTTTTAGCCTATTCCAGCAAATTTTTTGCCTATCCTAACACATTTTTCTCCTGTTCTAATACATTTTTCGTCTATTCCAACACATTATTCTGTAACCTTCTGTCTTTCTGTCCAGGTAAACTGCTCTCTTCCTGCTGAGCTTATCTCATTGCTCTCTCTCTCTCTGATCTGCTAATTTGCTTGAACTGGCTTCAGCTGTATAGACTGCCATGGCTTAGGTTTCCAAATATAAGGGCTCTAACCTAGCAGTGTGCCTGCTGTAGTGTGCCTGGTTCCAAAGTCCTGGTTCTCAAGTCTCCAGAAGAGAGTTAGACAGAGGATGGACTGAGGACAGCCTGCTGTCTACAAAAGAACAACTCACACTGGATTTAGAGAATGGAAACATCTATCTAAACAAAGCACTAACATTCCACCTTATATCAAAACTGCTAAACATCTGATGCAAGTAACCAGAATTACCAGGACTGACTTTGCAAACAGCACAGTTAACCACCTAACTGCTGAAGTGGAAAAAACTCTGATTCTTCTCCATCCAGCATTAACCTCAACAACATTTACCTCTACTGATCAATGGACTACTTCATTTAATCCTGCATTGACTCCTACCCTCATCAAATACTTCACAACTCTGCAACTGACTCTCCTCATCCTCCCTGACACCTACACCCCTGCACCCTGGATTGCTAAGTCACCTGCACTCCCCTGGACTACAATCTGTTGCTCAAACTCCATTACTGCCCTACACATTAACCCCACTATGGCCAATTTGACTCCTTGCTTTTTCATTGCCATTCTCTTCTGCTTTAGACTCTCCTCCTCCTGTGTCCACATTAAGTGTTACTCCATCCACATTGCCCCCTCACTTCTCCCCTCACCACTTCTCTGCACCCATGAACGTTTCTCATTCCTCCAGTCCCTATCATTACCATCTCCTTCAACTGGTGCCAAAAAGCCCCACTGCTTCAACTCTCACTCCCATCTTACCTCCCTGTCCCTTCTCCTCCTGCTTGCTGCAGGTGACATCTCACCTAACCCAGACCCCCCTTCCATTCTCTCCTTTAACGCAACACCCACTCAAACACGCAACATCCACAACCTAATAACTGTACCACGTCACCTAACCTCCTCTCCCCCCTTTTTGTTTTGGTCTCTGGAACGCCCGCTCTGTGTGTAACAAACTAACAGTTGTTCATGACCTGTTTATTTCTCACTCCTTAAACCTCCTAACCATCACTGAAACATGGTTCACATCATCAGACACTGCCTCCAGAGCCTCACTTTCACATGGCGGCCTGCACTTCACCCACACACCTAGGCCTGACAACAGTAAGGGGGGTGGAGTGGGCATCCTGTTGTCCCTTAACTATACTTTTCAAATAATCCCCACTGTTCCCTCTCTCTTCTTCCCTACCTTTGAAGCTCACACAATTTGCCTATTCTCTCCCTTCCCCCTGCGTGTTGTTGTTATATACAGACCACTTGGTTCTACTGTACAATTTCTTGATCACTTTGCTTCCTGGCTCCCTCATTTCATGCCCTCTGACGTCCCCACTCTCATTCTGGGAGACTTCAACATCCCTGTTGACAACCATAACACCCCCCCTGCCATCAAACTCCATTCCTTAACAACTTCCTCTGGCCTATCATAATGGACCTGCACTCCCACACACAGTGACGGTCACTCTCTTTACTTGGTCTTCACTAACCTCTGCTCGGTCTCTAATTTTTCTAATGCTCCCTATCCCCTCTCTGACCACCACCTCCTCACTGGAAACCTCATCATCCCACGTAAATCCATCCCCTCCACCGTGATCAAGCGCATGTGGAGAAATCTGCATACTCTTGACCTGCAACAATTTTCTACTTCCCTGCAACCTCTTCTCAATCCCATCCTCACACTTGCTTGCCCAGAACAAACTACTGCTCTCTAAAACAGCACTCTCACAACAGACCTTGACACAGCTGCACCTGCAACTCTACGTCACCCACGTAAAACCCACTACAACCCTGTATCACGGTGCCCATGCTATGCGGGCGACATTCTGTCTGATTCTCAGTTTGCTCCTATTGGTTGTTGTGGTACTGGCCCACCCAGTATTTGTCCTTAAATACTGGGTCCTGTCACTTCACTGATGCCCTTTTGTGGTGTTTCTGTACCAGCGCTTGTTCCAGTTCTCGTGTGATCTCAGTGTATGACCCGGATTGCCTGACTACTCTGCTGCTTCTGTTCCTGCTCTGTGTACCGACCCGGCCTGGCTGACGTTCCTGCTCTGTGTACCGACCCAGGCTGGCTGATGTTCCTGCTCTGTGTACCGACCCGGATTGGCTGAAGTTCCTGCTCTGTGTACCAACCCGGTTTGGCTGACATTCCTGGTCTGTGTACCGACTCGGACTGGCTGGCGTTCCTGCTTTGGATACCGATTCCGGTTGGCTGTTGATCCTGCTCAGTTACCGACCCATTGGGCTTCCATTGCTATCTGTCCAGGACTGCCTGCTGCTCCTTTGTGTCTCCATTGGGCTTGGCATCCGGGCAGTGTTTCCTCCTGTACCACCATTACTGCAGCCTGGTCTCAGTTACGTTCCGTGTCGCGCGGGCGACACTCCGGTGTGAGCTTTTACTGCAGCCTGGTCTCAATTACTGTCCGTGTCGCACGGGCGACACTCTGGTGTGAGTCTGTGCCTCAGTACGCTAGACCTATACTCCTGCCATCAGCTGAGCTTGGGCTTGCTTGGGCGCCTCAGGCTACTTCCATCTCAGCAGTCTGAGTGTTCATCTATCCCTTCGGGGAAAAGGGCCATTCTCGACTGGTTTTTGGCATTGTAGTCTCCTTTGGGCTACCTCTGGGCATACAGTCTGTCCTCCACTACTGCTACGGCAGTCTATAAGTTTGCTAAGGGCCTTCGCTTAATCCTGTGGCATTACTTGCTGTTTATACTCTCCCACCCTAGTGAGAGTCTTAAGGGCCTCACACTGATAGGGTCTGTCAATCTTCCTGGACTATCAGTAAACCATTCATTGCTGCCTTGTCTGAGAATCACACGTAATACCTGACCTGTGTCAGTATATTGTTATTATTGTCTGTACAATTGCTGGACCTGTGTGGGTATTTAATTCTTTAACCTGTCCTGTGACAGTACTATATTGTATATATATTACTGGACCTGTGAGGGTTATTGCTATTTTACATTGTTCAATAAAACTGTGTTTTTACTTAACTTACTGTCTCTGAGTGTCAAACTAACCGTAACACCCTGGCACACAAGACAAACACGATACCTCCAAAGGTGCTCACGCACTGCCAAAAGGCACTGGAGAAAATCACACTCCACAGCTGACTTCATACAATACAAATTAATTCTCCGTTCTTATAGCTCTGCACTATCCCTGGCCAAACAGTCATACTTCTCCTCTCTAATTTCTAATCTTCTTCAAACTCAAAATACCTTTTTGCAACCTTCAAGTCACTTCTACGCCCACCAATGCAAACCCCTTCCACTAACCTCTCCGTCCAAGATCTCACCACCCACTTCAAGGACAAGATCGATTCCATCAGATATGATATCTCATCACTTCCACTCCCAACGAGCCAGCTTAGCCCTGCCACCTCCCCCACACACTCACTAAGCTCCTTCTCACCAGTCACCGAGGGCGAAGTTTCCCTTCTCCTCACTATCTCAAACCTAACCACATGCCCTCTTGACCCAATCCCATCTCAACAACTTTCACCTCTACTAAAGCCACCCCTTACTCACTTATTCAACCTCTCTCTATCAACAGGCACCTTCCCATCCTCTTTCAAACATGCACTAATCACACCCATTCTAAAGAAACCCTCCCTGGACCCAAACTCACAGCCAAACTACCGGCCCATTTCCATATTCCCGTTCACCTCCAAACTCCTTGAGTGTCTCGCATATAACCAGCTCACTAAATTCTTCTGCTCCCATTCCCTGCTTGATCCCTTGCAATCTGGATTCCGTCCTCATCACTCCACCGAGACTACCCTCACTAAAGTGGCCAATGACTTGCTCTCTGCCAAGTCAAAAGGTCACTACTCCCTACTCATTCTCTTGAACCTGTCAGCTGCCTTTGACACAGTAGATCACCCACTCCTCCTCCAAGCCCTCCACTCTCTAGGTCTCTTTGACACTGCCTTCTCTTTGTTTTCATCATATCTCTGCAACCACTCCTTCAGTGTGTCCTTCTCTGGCTCCACCTCCCCACCCCTCCCACTGTCTGTTGGAGTGCCTCAGGGCTCAGTCCTGGGCCCCTTACTCGTCTCAATTTAAACTGCATCCCTGGGCAAACTAATAAACTCCTTTGGGTTTTACCATTATCTCTATGCTGATGACACTCAAATCTATCTTTCCTCCCCAGACCTCTCCCCTTCCCTCCTGTCCCAGGTATCTGACTGTCTGTCTGCTGTATCTTCCTGGATGTCCTCCAGTCAACTCAAACTTAACCTTGGCAAAATCAAACTAATTATCTTCCCTCCCTCTCTTAACAGCCCTACCCCAGATATTACCCTCGCTGTCAGCAACACTAGCATCACACCAACCCCTACAGCACATTGCCTGGGGGTCACATTTGACTCCACCCTATAATTTATTCCTCACATCCAGTCAATCTCCAAATCATGCCGCCTCCATCTTTGCAACATTTCTAGAATCTGACCCTTCCTCACCCAAGACACTACTAAAATTCTAATCCAAACACTCATCATGTCCCATCTTGGCTACTGTAACTCACTACTAACTGGCCTTCCTCTTGCCCGACTACAGTCCATAATGAACTCATCAGCATGACTAATCTACCTCACCAACAGCTTCTCTAACACTAGACCCCTCTGCCAATCCCTACACTGGCTCCCATTAGCACATAGAACTAAATTCAAAATCTTGATGCTCACCTATAGAGCCCTTACTAACACCTCACTCCCCTATATCTCATCTCTCATTTCCAAATACACTCCCATTCAACATCTTCATTCTGCACATGACCTTCTCCTCTCCACAGCTCTTATTACATCCTCCCACTCCTGCCTAAAGGACTTCTCCTGTGCTGAACCCGAGCTCTGGAATTCCCTCCTCCGCCCCATCAGACTCTCCCCTAGCCTTCAGATCTTCAGACGCTCCCTGAAAACTCACCTCTTCAGGGGAGCATATCAACTACCTCCATAAATACTATCACCAAGAACCAACCATTCCCTGGACCACTGCACTCACTAACACTTCTCTGCCCCACCCAGTAACCAGCAGCTTATGTGGCAGGAGAAACTTATACCCAACAGCACTTACACCTTCTGTGTCCTACCCAACCTCCTCTAGAGTGAAAGCTTTCATGAGCAGGGCCCTCTGATCCTTCTGTTCTCCACATATAATTTGTACTATTTAATATCTCTGTATATCTATCCCCTATTGTAAAGAGCTGCGCAATACGTTGGCGCTATATAAATAAAGATTATTATTATTATTCTCCTATTCTAACATGTTTCGATTATTCAACACATTATTCTCCTATTCTAGCACATTTTTCTCCTATTCCAACACATTTTTTCCAACATTTCTCAGAGCAATATTACTTCTAATGAGGGCTGCTGTAGAGAAATAAGTACCTGAAAGTTGTGTGTCCTACAGCAACACTTTGGACTAACACTTTACTCACACGGTTATGAACTGCTTCTAATCCTTTCACCCCTACCCCTTGTGTGTTTGCTGGACATTACTCAATGTGTGTGTTTTTTGTTTACTGTACAGCACACAATAGAAATGATTGTGTGTCTTACCTTGGCCCTTTACAAAATATTTTATCTCACCAAATATCATTCATCCCCAGTCACAGCTTACGTCAGGGTCTCCGTCTGTGTCGCATACCGATTTTTTATTTGTATTAATTTATTTATTTATTTTATTGACTAACTGTCCCCCTAGACCAGTCAACAAAAAAATAAAAACAACCAGATCAGTATGAAACTTGATCACAGCTGCCTCTGTTTTCCCAGTTGTTCACGCAGAATATTGGGGTATTTTCTGTAATTCTCCTTTGCTTCCTTCTCATACCCCCAGACTTCCCTGTCCCTGACAAAGAGATAACTTCCAGTTCAAGAAGGAAATTGGATCACAGCTCTCTGTGTCTTCCCAGACAGACACACTAGATTTTAGTGAATTTGGAGAATTTTTCTTTGCTCCCTTCTCAGTTACACAGACTACCTTAACACAGAGATAACAGACAGATAAGCAATGAACTTGGATCACAAGTAGGAGTGAGTGAAAAGTGGTCCCTGAGAGAAGTTTGGATGTGGTAGGGTTTCGGCAGTAGCATTTTTTGTGAATTATATGAATCTTTTATCCACTACAACAAACTCAGAGTCCTACTCCTCTACACCAGCAGCCATAGGTATTATTAACATAGTAACATAGTAACATAGTAATTTAGGTTGAAAAAAAGACGTGAGTCCATCTAGTTCAACCCTTTTCCTATTCCTGTTTACCATCGTTGATCCAAAAGAAGGCAAAAAACACCCTCAATATAGCAATTTCAAATTCTGCCTTGAATGGGGGGGGGAATTTCCTCTTGATTCCAAATGGCAATCAGATTTCTCCTTGGATCAAAAAGCCCTAAGTAAATATTAATCCCAATACTAATGTACATAGCCCTCTATGTTCTGCTCTTTTAAATAAGTATCCAGGCCCTTTTTCAAGGCATCTAATGTATTCGACAGCACCACCTCCTCAGGCAGTGAATTCCATACCTTTATTGTCCTTACCGTAAAGAAACCTTTCCACTGTTGTAGATGAAATCTCCTTTCCTCAAGTCTAAGCGGGTGGCCCCTTTCCTATGTACTGTTCTGTTAATGAACAGGTCTTTGGAGAGCCCTTTGTATGGGCCCTGAACATATTTATATAGTGTTATCATATCCCCTCTAAGACTCCGTTTCTCTAGTGTATACAAGTTTAACTTTTCTAGCCTTTCTTTATAACTAAAACTTTCCATTCCCCTTACTAGGTTTGTAGCCCTCCTCTGCACTTTCTCTTAGTTCCATAATGTCCTTTTTCAGAAAGGGCGCCCAGAATTGAACAGCATATTCTAGGTGGAGTCTTACCATGGACCTGTAAAAAGGCATAATAATATCTTCCTCCCTTGAGTCAATATCCCTTTTAATACATGCCAATATCTTATTGGCCTTTGCAGCTGCCAGCTGGCACTGCATGCTACTGCTAAGTCTATTGTCTACCATTACTCCCAAATCCTTTTCATTTGTAGATTTCCCCAGAGAAACACCATTTAAACTGTATGTAGCATTTTTATTATTATACCCAAAATGCATAACTTTACACTTGTCTGTATTGAATCTCATTTGCCATTTGCCTGCCCAGTTACTCAATTTGTCCAAATCCTCTTGTAATGAAGACATATCCAGTTCAGACTTTATTACCTTATTTAATTTTGTGTCATCGGCAAACACATGGCTCCCTATGCCCTCTGTGAGATCATTAATAAACAAATTAAAAAGAAGAGGACCCAGGACAGATCCCTGAGGTACTCCACTTACCACACTTATCATGCTTATTCAACTGGAGAACTTGCCATTTACTACCATTAAAAATGAACAAAATGCACACTCTGTCATACATCAGGATCACGTATATTATGTGCACCAAAGTCCCGGGAACTTTTATGAGTGCATCTGCTGCTAGTTGTGGCACATCTGACATGTTGATGGTATGTCTCCTATTCAGACCTATGGTTGTACTTCAGGTGGCATCTCAATGAGGATGTGCCTGTGTGTGAACCTGATTCCCCCCTGCTCCCATGCAGCTTATACACAGACACTAGATAGCAACATGTTTAGCTTTTAGATCCTGAGTGAAGTATCTCCATAATGTTGGCGTCATTAACTGAAGCGAGCCTGAGGGGCTACTACTGCTGGGGCTAGATGTTACTTCAATTGTACTACTAGGTGTCAAAGGTGCTTTACTTCAAAAAGCAGCTGATGCACTCATCGTAGCTAGGGTTGTGTATACTGTTGATGTCCTGTGTTGCTAATTACTTAACACTAGTGTATGTGTGTGTGGCTGAATGAAGGTTGGACTTAGAAGTGGTAATAAAGCCAATGATGACTGACAGGATGATTGGTATCTATTGGCATCTTAACTCTTCCGTAGTCAGATCTCATTTCTCATACAGTTTATAAACAGGCAGTGGTAGAAAATCCAGCCTTTGCCTTTCAGCTAATTTTCTGTCCATGTCCTCATCTCTCTTACTCTCAACTTCTTCTGTATCTGAACACAAGAGGATACTGGAGGGATATATTCTTAATCAATATCATTATCAGCAGTAATTATTAGGTCATGCTTACAATTGCCTGCTATGTCTTCCCTACTATGTTTTTATTCCTCTAGGCTTTTAGAAGTCACAAGCAATTTATTTTTAATTTTCTCCTTACAGGGGATTTTCCCAGCATTCACTACTACTTTCTGGACAGGTGTTTTACTTGTTTGTGTCACTATCAGATGCATTGATTGATCTACTACATCTTCATCCATTATGCCATCAACACTAGAATGCAATTTTACATGGTTTATTAATATTACTGCTGGTGGTGAAACCTTTTATGAAAATTTGAAAAACTGCCTCCTCAGTAGAAGAAGGATCGTCATCATATTTTGCACATGCTGCAGCAGCAATGGCTAGAGTCAATTTTATGACTGTCATTTTACTCTGCTCCTACTACTTTCACCCTCCCCATGCCCCAGTACTTTTGCTGTACATTATTAACTTAGTGTGTGTATTTTAACAATGAAGTACTCAATAGAATTGATTGTGTGTGCCTTTATTGTATCTTTTGTAGTATTTTTCTGCCTCTGTCACAGCTCACGTTAGCGTCCCTGTCTCTGTCATCTATGAATCAAACTTTTTTTTATCTGAATATAAATGACTTGCAATATCCCAAACAGCATGGATTTACAGCAGTGAGATCTTATCAAACTAATGTTGTAGAGTTTTTGGACTGCTTAACTAAAATAGTCCAGGAGAGAGCAGTATATATAGGTTATCTAGATTTCAGTAAAGCATTTGACACTGTCCCTCACAGAAGACTCATTAATAAATTATGCCAAATATATAATGGGTGAGCGATAAACACAAATGTGATACAATGAATATAAAATTAAACAAATGTTATACAATAGATATAAAAATAGACAAATGTACTCACGATTACCCAAATGAAACACTGTTATTCATTTACTTCACCCTCAAAATATGTATCAGACACATATACAAAAAAGAAAATAAGGTGCAAAACATAGCATGATCTGTGTTTATGTATTATACATGTTGTACTCCATATGCATAAGACAATTGTAAGAATTAAAGTCCAAAATAATATTCTTTAGTAACCTTTAAATGGTTGATAATCCAAGATTCTAGTAGATCTAGGTATACTGCAGTGTTGGTGGATAATAGTGTTGAGCGAGCACCACGATGCTCGGGTGCTCGGGTGCTCTGACCGAGCACCCCCTGAGGCTCGAGTGCTCGGCCGAGCACCCAAGCCCCATTGGAATGAATGGGGCGACACCAGGCACCCCCTGCTCTGATGAGGGGAGGGTGCCTGGTCAATGCCCCCTTCATCTCCGCTATGCCCCCTTCATCTCCGAATGCCCCCTTCAGCTCCGCAATGTCCCCCTTCAGCTCCGCTATGCCCGTCTTCCACAATGTGCCCCTTCATCTCCGCTATGCCCCTCTTCCACAATGTGCCCCTTCATCTCCGCTATGCCCCTCTTCCACAATGTCCCCCTTCATCTCCTCTATGCCATAGAGGAGATGAAGGGGGACATTGTGGAAGAGGGGCATAGCGGAGATGAAGGGGCACATTGTGGAAGAGGGGCATAGCGGAGATGAAGGGGCACATTGTGGAAGACGGGCATAGCGGAGATGAAGGGGGACATTGTGGAAGAGGGCATAGAGTCTATGCCCCTCTTCCACAATGTCCCCCTTCATCTCCGCAATGCCCCCTTCATCTCCGCAATGCCCCCGTACCTCCAGTCCCTGGTGGTCCAGCGGAGCTTCTTCGGATCTGTGCCTCTTCCGGCACAGATCCCCGCCACCCGAACATGTCGGGCGAGCACATGGCGGTACTCGACGAGTACCGCCATGTGCCGAGCAGAGCGATGCTCGAGCCGATCCGAGCATCGGCCGAGCACGCTCGCTCATCACTAGTGGATAATTAAAATATATTGTTCAGATGAACTCACCCTTTAAGTGGTCAGCTTGGTCAAATGATCTAGTCAAACTATTTGCGTGTAGGAATATCCCCACACGCAAATAGCTTGACTAGATCATTTGACCAGTCAAGCTGACCCCTTAAAGGGTGAGTTCATAGGGGGAGCCACAGTTTGTTTCCAATATGTTGGTATAAGGGACTTTGTCACGATTAAAAGGTGAGTGATTAAAACTTTTCGTGGCCTTGAGAGAGAGGAGGGGACATGATGAGAATAAGAAAATAAACAGAGGAGTGCATCCAAGGGGAGCGATAGGTGGAAGGTTGTGTTAATTTTGTGCAAAATTTGTTTCCAATATGGCAAGACCATCATATGTGTGCATGAGTACCTACTTCTTTGGAGCATCTCCAGCATATGGGGGAATATGTAGAGAAAAATTGGGACAGGTATACTGGGGTGAGATGCCATCGGGTGAGAAGTTTATAGTTGAATTCTCTAGTAGCCATGTCTCTTGTTAGTCTAAAATTGTTCTTCATAATGCGAGTCCAACTGGGGGTATCCAAAGTAAATAACAACTCATTCTCCCATAATTTCATGAAGTACAGTTTTTATGGGATCAGATTGGATCTGAGTAAAGTGTAACAGAAGGAGAGAAGATGGAAAGGTCCTATCTTTCTCTGTAATCAATTTTCAAAAATTGTCAGTGATCGATTTGTGAAACCTTTCCTCCATTCTTTATTCAGCCAGTGATGTATCTGTAGAAGGCACCACCATGGCACTGAAGACACGCGATAACATCTTTCAGCCTAGTGATGGATGGTGGGGAGGCGGGGTCACTTAGGGCACCTAATGTATCAAGGTTTCTCAGTCTCAGTGTATGAAAAAGTGTATGTTCTGACCCTGCTGGGAAGCACAGGTTGCCGAAGACCAATTGCAATGGAGAAGGGGTAGGAGCAAAATCAGGGGAATCTTTTAATTTTTATAACATCAGTAACACCACATCCTCTTTAAATAAATTAATCTCTAATGGTTCTTCTGCTTCATGGGGGTTGCTTCTTCACAGCCTGGTGCAAACTACAAGCAGAAATTATCATTTAGTCTATTATCCCACTCTCCTTTTTTCCTTTCAATAATATACCTAAAAGAAGCATTTTCACCTTTTATTAGACTGCCATTTTCTATTCTGCTTGGTATTTAGCATATCTTAGAGAACCTGATTGGATTTATTTTTCTTTTAACTTTATTTACTTGCAAGATACAGAATTCAGTTGCAAATCCTGAATATTCCCGTTGTTCCTGCACACCGTTAAGAAATCTCCATTATGCGAAAGAACTACTTATGTATTTAACCAGAAGAGTAAAATTTCCCCTCCAAAAATGTATGACCTTTACTTTTTGTTTGGTTATGCACAGATATTTCCAGTATACTAAACTCAACTGATGGATATTCACTGGTTCCTAGTCACTCTCCAGCAGATACCTGAATTAAATCAGTATTCGTGAGTATCAAATCCATTGTTGTTTTCTTCCTAGTTGGCTCCTTCACTAACTGTATAAAGCAAAGAATCCAAGATGTCTTGCTGTTACAGTAACAGGAACCTGCCAGTCACCATACAGTATATTGAAATATCCTATAATTATTACATCACCTTTTATTGACATCTGTGTTCCTTCCTCCATTTGCATTTTAGCTAATGTTTAATTTTGTTCTGAAGGTCTATAAGTTGCTTTTGTGTGAACAACCTTATCACCAGCTTTAATAGTTACAGAAATGCCAATTTTTCTTTTGTATCCTGTATTATAAAGTTTATTTTATCCTTTACTTAAAGTACAACTCCTTCTCCCTTCTCTCTTTCTTGTCTTTTCTGTAATGTTTGGACGCAGCTAATAACGATGTGCCAGTCATAAGATACATTGTACTAAGATCATGTTATAGTCAGTACATCCAAATTATCCCTAGTCATTACTGTAACTAGATCACATATAATTCTTATATATATTTATTATTTATGGGTGTACTAATTTTTAGAGAACACTGCTTAGTGGGTCTGTACCTCACAGAGTTTGTTTGAGATTTAAACAAGGGTCACTAGTTTATAACAACAGTTTAGTAAACTACTGTTAAAAAGTTTTTTCTCAACACAGTTTGACATTCTATTACATCTGCTGTGAACATCTGATGCACTGTAAGAATATGAGGCATGATGCAAGAAATGTTCACATCTGATAAAGGCATTTTTGTACGCAGATAGATTTTGAGCATGTTCTAATCCAGGAAGCTGAATACCGAATGCTTCTTGAATTGCGCATAAAAAATTCACCTTTAGGACAACACTACAAAGACATATAAATTAATTCGCAATACCACTTCCTGCAGTAGGTGCATTCACTATTACACTCACACAGATTAGTTAATCCTGGCCACGCCCACAAAAAAATATGCGCAGCTGTTAGCTAATCTTGATTTTTTCATGCGCAATTCAACAAAATCATGCGCAAACCTATTCCCTAGTGGTTTTCACATGGGAAATAGAGACTGTGCATGTTTCTTGAATCACGCCATTATTTCATAAAAATCAATGTGTATGGTGAATGTTAACACACACATTAGGTTCATACATTTTTGCCAGTATTTCTTCCCCTAAAAACCTCAGGAATAGAATCACTCCAGCTGTGTTCTTCTCTCTCACTGGTAGCCAGAAAATTACACATTTACTGACCCCCAGCCTTGTCCCATTGATATCCCTAGTCACACATGCACTGACACCCCAATACAAATACACTGTTACACTGGTAAACATAGGATTATATACCATTCCCCAGACTCATTCCACTGTCCAACTGGTGGCCACAGTATTGTTTTAGACATAGAACTTCTTCCACAATCCCACTGTTAGCCATAGAAGTAGACATAAACAACAACCAGGTTACGGTGAGTTAATATATTAATTAACATGGGGACTCAAGCTCCATATTATGTAAAAAAAAGACCCCCCAAAAAAAAGACCCCCAGTATGTGTGTTTAAATATAAACACTTACCTGCAACATACTGATCCTCCACTGAAGTTACCTAAAGAAGTAAAAGAAAAGAAATAACCTAAAAACCCATTGCTGCTATCACCGCCAATATAAAAATATAAAAAATCAAACCCTGTCCTATCTGGGTCATTAGAGTTTGAATCTAAACACTGTTACATGTTTAGTAGGTGTTACTTTTAATTAATTTTAAAATACACTTTTCTTAGATGTGCGCACACATGAGCTTTAAGGCCTCACATTGAGAATATCAGTGTCTAAACACTCTGGAATTTGTCAAAGCTTATACATTTCCCATCGTTAAAATGAACTGCTGCTGATGATATTTTTTTAACAAGAGTTGTACGTTTGCTAGAATAAAAATGAAGAAGAAATTAGACTAATCAAAAAATAAAAATATCTCTGATGCAGGTTATACAAAGAATAAATATTTAAGTTACCCAGCATGTTATTTAAATTCTGTGAATTTATTGTAATAGAGCCTTAAAATGAACACCTGAAGCAGTTTTATTAGATGAGAAATAACTTCAAAGATTTATTTTAAAATTAGATTCCTCATGATTTAAAAAGTATTCCTAAACTAGGCTGTTTTTTCATTTCTGCAGGTCTACTAATTTATCCCTTGAATTAAAAAAATGTTTTTTTGATTTTTGTTGTCTTTTTAAAGAAAAATGTATGTTAATACAACAAACAATTCAAAGTGTTTAAAATATCTTCAAGTCTTTTGGACATTGAAGGAGCAAAAGAAAATTAAAGCATATAAATAAATCATCATGTAACATCATTGCCAAAAATTACAATTAGAGCAGATCATTTGGAAGATATTTATAGAGACAGTTAAAACAATAATAAAGAGATAATACACTTTATGGCCTCAATTCAGTTGTCCCCAATAGGAAAAAAAGCAGCCAACAGTTGTTTTGTAAGAATGGTAATCCATTCAATTAGCCATAAACAACTAACTACAGTTTTAGGCCTCAATCCTATTACCCCCAAAACCAAAAATAACAGCGGATGGTAGTTTTTCAAGCACAGTAATCCATGTAATTACCCGTGCTTTGAAAAAGTAATGGATAAAAACCCTCCACCTCGGGAAATAAATGTGCATTCATTGTAGCCCATTGACAAAAAACAAAAACACCAAAATATACAATTCAATTCTATGTGTTAGGCACTAACATCCGTTAAGGGACCCACTTTATCATGTGAAAGTCTGCACCCAGTTTATCTGGGTGCAGAGTTCCTTAAAGGAACTCCAAGCTGCTGATGTAAGAATTGAAAATTCAAAAAGCGTTACAAAAACCCCTAAGCCCTAACCCCTATATCAATACATCAAAAGTACTGAAAAAATGTGTGAAATGTTAGTAGAATTAACCATATGAGTGTCAGTGGGTATGCTTGCCCTACTGGAATACACACGGCTAATATGACTAAGTTAAAAAAAAATAAATAAATAAAAACAGCCCCAAAAAAGAAACGCTTACCAGTAATCATGATGTCCAGTGGAGTATTCATGGCCCTGGTCAGATTCTGTCCATCTTCTTCTTCAGTCTTCCTTCTTCTTCATTCTGCAATTGCCTTTCTTCTCTTCTTTCTTGTCTTCTTTTCTGTAAAACAAAATAAATTTCAGTGCTAATAATGGGCAAACAAATTCCCCCAAGCTATGCCAGAGTTAACACTTTGAGTGCCAAAGGGATACCCCTCAGGCACTCAAAGGGTTAAATGTATTGTGGAATATCATTTACAATGAATATTCAGCCATTCCTTTTTCAGATAAATAAGTAATTTCTTTGTTTCAAATAAATAAAAGTGCTACCAATGATGAAAGAAAATTCCACTGCTGTCACCTCCGCTGGTGGCAGCAGCAACATCTAATGGCATAGACATCCCTGCATACCTTGTGCGCAGTTGCCTGAGTCCCAGTGAGGGAATTTTGAACAGAGACTGGCTTTTTATATGGACAGTCTCTGTTCATAATGGATGCCAGCCTCCAATTGGCTTTGATGTGTGCTTACCACCTCCCAGTCAATCAAATTCTAGGGGGAAAGGGGTGATGATGAAACCCAGTGGAGTCAGAGGTGTCGGCAGTGGAATTTTCTTAAATCTGTGGTAGCACGTTTATTTATTTGAAACAAAGAAACAACTTATTCATTTGAGAAAGGAATGGATGAATATTAATTTTAAATAATGTGCTACACTACAGTTAACCCTTTGTGTGCCAGAGGGGTATCCCTTCTGCACTCAAAGTGTTAACTCTGGCATATCTTGAGGGAATTTTTTGCACATTACACTGACATTTATTTTATTTTACAGGAAAGAAGACAAGGAAGGAGAGAAGAAAGAAGATTAGAGAGAAAAGAAGACAGAATATTGAAGAAGACAACGGAAAGTGTATGACAGGTAAGTGTTACACAGATCTGAGTCTTAGGCTAGTGTTAGTGGTAGTGTTGTTGCACTTCAGTGTTAGGGGTGTGTAAGGTTAGTGTTTGGTAGGGTGACTGTGTTTCAGCCAACGATTGGCATTTGACTATGTGTCAAGCACCAACTGTTAGCTCTTTTCCTTTGATGTTCCATAATTCACACTATTTAATGTCACACACACCTGACAGCTACACAGCAATAACAACCAATTACACAAACAAAAACAGCCAGACAGCAAAACACTTACCTGTACAACACACACCTTCCCATTGATAACTTCTTACGTGATGACTGGTGCCAGGAACACACTACACCACTACCACTGTCTTAAAGGGTCATCTAATCATCCTCAGGCATGGTATGTTTACAGTGAGACCACTCAGACAGAGAGAGAGAGAGAGAGAACATGACTAGTATGTTTGTATACATATTCCTGCAAAGACATGGGAGATGGAGGCATGAGAGCTAGGGATCACCATCCTCCCCCAAACACACCTGCTGAACAGCCTACATTTGATGCTGATGCTCAGTCTGGACAGTCAAACAGGAGTCCATCTCCACCTGGAGAACCACATCAGGCAGCAGCACCTCAGCTGCCAAAACTGGATCTCCCACAGCTGCCACACCTGTGGATCAGCATAGGGACAACATACATCTGCACAGACCCAGAATATTACACACAAGTGTCACAAGTGACGGACTCAAAATTCAGAGACTGGTATAAGTTGACGTCACACAGCATCATCAAGTTATATATGGTATTGACCCCATTTACAGCAACTACCATGCCCTATCTGGCTTGTAAAAGTGGATGTGTGCCATCCATTTCATGGCAAATGGATTGTTCCAGTCCACAGAAGGCTATGCATCTAGCATGTCCCAGACCATGTGTTCATGGTCACTGGCTCAGGTATTGGCAGCCCTCAAATGTTTGGCAATGGGCAAACATTTCTGCTTCAAACCAAAATTTGATTGGCGAATAATTTCCAGCAAAAAGTGCAGTTTTTCCACTTTTTTTGCCTAGCTCATTGCATTGAAATCTATAGGAAAACTGAATTTACTCAAAATACATAGCAAATGTTATTTTATTTCAAAAAGGCATAGTATAAATGAGGGTACCTTTTATGGTGGATTGTGGGGAACAAACAGTTGAACAGGGAATTTTGGGGGGAGTTTTGTTGATGAGACTGGTTTCACGGTTTGCAAGCAAAGACAAGAATCAGACAGTAAAGTAAAATTCACCTTTATTAAAATAAGCGTATTAATGCAATACTCAGGAAAGAGCAGAGGGTAACCAAGAGATGGGGACTCTATCAGGAATAATAGTTTGTCTCCAGATCCCAATTCTGCAGAGACTAAGCCGAAGCCAATGGTAGTCTCTAAGTCAGAGAGGAAGATTATACCAGACGGCTCCCCAGGGTAATAAATCGGAAGATGACTGACTCACACCTGCATCCAGCTCGAAGACGACCGTTGCCTGAAGGTGAGACAACCAACGAACCTACTAACTCATGCTTGCAGTCAATATTGTCATAGACTGCCAGAGCCACAGGTCTGCACCAGATAGGATATCTGCTGAACAGGAAGAAGTGTAGAAGTTAGCTGGACAGAGCCCCAGATCAGCACCAGGATGGATGGTCAGGCAAGCAAGGTCATACATGGAGCGAGTAGTCAGTCAGAGCCAAAGGTCTGCACCAGATTGGGTGTCCACTACAAAGGTGTAATGCGAGAGAGTAAACAGACAGAGTCACAGGTCAGCACCAGGATGGATGGTCAGACAAGCCTAGGTCATACATGGAGATCAGGAGCAAAAGTAGAACTGCATAGAACCCCAACGTAAGGGTAACTGGATGAAAATCCAGTTCCCTTTAAATACAAGGTGCCAGGAAGTAGATAGGAGGAGCCAGACCAGAACCTAAAAGTATAAGAGGATAGCCTGCATCAAACATACCTCCTTGCGCCCGTAATTGACGCATCTCACAGCAGGATGCGTCACACACCAGAACTGCTTCATATGGAGCATCAGATACACCTAGCGCGGGAACACGGGCGTCTGCTACTGACACCAAGTGCGCCCAAGCCCAGTCCAAGAAGCGGTGTGTGGGATGATGAAGAGGCATCATTAAGAGTGATACAAGTATATATAAGTAAGCTGTGACAATTGGGGGGACAGTTAATAAAAAACAAACAAATAAAAAAAATGGTATAAAAGGGTTAAAAATCAGTTTGAACAAGAAATTTTTTGGGGAGTGTTGTTGACTGGTATTGGGGAGAAGTTAATAAAATAAATAAATAACATTAAAAATAAAAAAGTAAATTGTTATGCAACATGATAGAGAAAGGAATCCTCTGACGTAAACTGTGACTGGCATAGAATGACACTTGACAGGATACTTGCCCCCCAAAGGTCCCCAGACTCCCCTAATACAGATAACATATTTCCTGCCTATAAGACACCCTAAACTAAGCTTCAACTCCACTTTATTAGCCTGTCTTCACTAGCTCACAAATATGATGCTCTCTTCCTCTCACTCACCACAGAATGACATGCTGTGGGATAACAAGACCTCTTTTATTTACTATGATAAATAAAGGAAATTATCCATGTGGTGGGTAGAACTCAGTCTTCCTATGCGATGATCTATGAAAAAAAAGACACTTTTTACAGGATATTTCCTACTAGGGGGGAAGTGCAATTTTTCTCCTGTTTCTCTTTTGAGACGAAAAGTTTCACCAAGCCATGCTCATATGTATACAGAAAACTGACAAACAGGGCATTAATCTTCACAACTCTAGCTTATACCCATCTCACAATAAAAGCATCATTCATAGCTAAGATATCAGATACCACTGCATTTGCCCTGATACTAATGACTAGGGATGGGCGAAAAATATTTGCCCCAAACTGAAATTGGAGAATAATGGCACTTCCAGCTTTGTGAATAATTTCTCACAAAAAGTTCAGATTTTCTGCTTTTTTCCCTAGCTCATTCCACTGATATCAATGGGAACATTGAAGTTAGACACAACACAATGTAAATATTATTTTAATTCCCAAAGGCATAGTATAAAAGAGGAATGAGGGTGCCTGTGTTGGTGGAGTTTGGGGAAACAATCAGTTGAACAGGGGATGATTTTTGGGGGGTTTGTTTACTGGGATTAGGGGGTAGTTAATTAAAAATAAATCCTAAATAAAAAAAAAAAAGACATGGTATAAAAGAGGTCAGAGGAGGGCACCTGAGACAGCAGAAGCACAATAAGTAGCCCCCAGTCTATGTGGAGAAAAGAGGAAGTTGGTCAATAATTCGTCTCCACTTGCCCCTCCTCCAAAATCATGGGTGTGTTGTTATTAGAATAGAAATTTTTGCCTTGAGAGCAGTAGTAATGTGCGAAAATTGTCGCTGTGTTCTGGCAAGAAATTCCTCAAAAGCCATGTAGTTGTCCACTTTTTTGTGGGAAAATTCACTTTGAAACTAGCGTTTAAAATTTTTGAATTTTTTGCCTTTTTTTAAATGGCTAGAAAGTTTCTGCCCATTGATTTACGTTGCGTTCTCATTTCTGCTATAAAAACGTGATGTATTTGAGGAAGGCAGACACAACAGAAGCAGCTACAGAGTGAGATAGACGTGCTGTTCTGTTGTGATATTTTGGCAAAACTGAGGCAGGAGAGGCACTGCTATCACTATAAGCAGTAAAAGGAGGAAATGGAAGGACCCTTATTATATGTCCACTGAGTCAGAGGAGGAGGAGGAGGAGGAAGTGATTAGCAGTACTGAACCAAGGCTGTCCAGTCCCCCTAAATCAGTCTAGGGATCTTGGGGAATTTAATGGGAAGGGAGGGAGGGAGAAAAGGGAATGGGAAGGAAGGGAGAAAAGGGAAGGAACGGGGAAATAGGAATCTGAAGGAAGGGAGAAAAAGGAATGGGAAGGGAGGGAGAAAAGTGTAGTACTAGTGAGAGAAGGACAGGTCAGCTGCCTGTGCCTTCTGCAAGATGTGCTGTCCCTGCTGCCAGTGCCACCATTGCTATACCTGCTGCCAGATGTGCTGCCGCTGCTGCCATCAGTGCCATATCTGCAACCACCATTTCTGTTCCTGCAGCCAACATTGCTGTACCTGCTGCCAGATGTGCTGCCCCTGCTGCCACCAGCGCTATACCTGCTGCCAGTGCTGAACCTGCTACCACCAATACTTTGCCTGCTACTAGTGTGTCTTGTAGTACTCAGGATGGGGGAAAGGAGAAAATGATGCCAAGTGTGACAGCAAGGGACCCTAAATCACACTTGCCATCCCAAGCAGTCCCACCAGTGCTAGTACTACTGGTACTAAGGTCCAGCAGCTTGTTAGCGTTAGGAGTGAAGGAGGGGGTAATCAACAATATCCTCATATTACTAGTGACTGTGAGACTGAGGAGGAAGACTCTGCGGCTGAACTTGATGTGGTTGGTGTTAGTAGTAGCTGTAATGGTGAAGCAGCCAGAGTGGTAGGGGAAACATTTGAGAGCATCTAGACTAGCGGTCAAGAGAGCCCACACCATTCTTCTGGTTCTGGGAGTCCTCCTCACCTTCCCTTCACTACATTGTCCAGGTGGAAGATGATCCTGAAGAGGCCAGAACTGGTGCTGGGGGAGGAGAATTAATACCACCACCAACAGCAGGAGCACAGATCAGCTGCCTATGCCTGCTTCTACTGCTGCTAGTGCTAGTCTGCATTCTTCTTGAGGTCAAAAGTCAAATGCCAAGTGTGACATTAGGGGACTCTCTGTCACATTACTCGTCACCTCCTCCAACCAGCAGTGAGATGTCTGGAATAGAGCAGCAGCAGGTAGGGAGTAGTGGGGGTGTTGATGATGATGATGCTGGAGGAGCTGGGGTGGATGAGGCATTGATGGCCTTTTTAGCAGAAACTGAGAAGGAATGGGAGACAGGGATGAGGATGGGCATCACCACCACTAGTAATAACATACTGGAATTAGAGCAATTTGCATTTGCTCTAATTCCTTCTGATGCTGAGATGCAAGGGCAGCAGGATGCTGAGGTGCAAGCTAGTGCGTCACAGACCACCATGGACACAGTGGGCATGCAGTCAACAAGTGATGCGGGACTAGGACAGGTTCCACTTGCCAGTGCCAGCAATACACCTAGTCCTAGTTGCATTGCTGAATCTGAGGCAGTAGCAGCAACAGCAGCAACAGTATCCCCTGCACAGACAATGAAGGGGAGTGTGGAGGACAAGAAGAAGGAGGCCATTCTTCTCCATCTGTTCCCTACCCCCCGAAGTCATCATTGGTGCAGGACTATTTTTCTGTTGGGGCAGGCACAGTGCAGTCATCAGCAATGGCACTGTGCACAATTTGTGACAAGTCAGTGAGACTAGGAAAGGAGGGAACATGCCTTAGCACAAGCACCCTGATATCACACATGAAACACAGACACCATGACATTTATGTCAAACATGTTAAAGCCAAACACCCACCACAGAAATCAAGTACCACTGTTGCTGTACCCCATGACTCTCCAGAAAGGCAACAAGAGGCAAGGAGATCAAAGAGGAGGAAGAATAGTGCAGCCCAAGCAGCGAATGAAAGTTCCATGAACAGTGAAACAACTAGCTTTCCATCACCTTCTAGGGTTACTACATCTTCTGCCAATCCATGTCCTTCATTGTTACCTCCCCTGCCAAATGATAGCCACTCTGTTGATGTCAGGATGTGGCAGTTCATCTCTACCCATTGCACACTGTGTGGTGCACTGACTACACATGCCAGTGTGGTGGAGGAGAATCGCAAGCAATACATCAAGCAGCATCTGAGAAAATTCCATCCCACAGAATATGCTAAGATGGTGGCAGGGAGGGTTCATCATTACTATTAATCTGTCAGCAAGTTGTCATGTGTCCTAGCGTGGTCTGGACAAAGGGTGTAGTGACAAAGGCAGTACTTGGTTTTGGTCATGGTGTTTGAATACAGTTGTTCCTCCAGATGTTGTTTACCAAACACACACACACTGTGCACATTGCAGTTGCTGATGAGAGCCACTGTTTCTGTTCTTAAGGGAAAAATGTATATTCGAATAACAACACACCAATGATTTTTGAAGAGGGGCAGGTGGAGAAGAATTATTGGTCAACTTATTCTTTTCTCCACATAGACTGGGGGCTACTTATTGTGCTGCTACTGCCTCAGGTGCATCACTGGAGTCAGTCGTGGCAAGTGGACCCTTCATCATCCATCTTCCATGTTACTGCTATTGTTGATCCCATTCCCTTTCACCAGCCTTATCATCTTGCTGCTTAAACAACTCATCAGCAACTCAAGACTCAGGAGGACATTTGACAATGGCCAGTGGCCATTGGCCAACATGACCTGCTGGCACTAGGCCAGTAGGGCATTTTTATTTTTTTTCTCAGGGCTTGTGCTTTGAAAAAAATAAATAAATAAAAATAAATAAAATAAAAAACCATAGTCCTATAAAAAATAAAACATTTTGGGGGGTTTGTTTCTAACAAGCCTAAGTCCAAATCAATGTTTCTTCAGGGCTTGTGCCTCTAACAACAAATCTAACGAATCATCCTCTACAAAATACTTTATCAAGTCAAGTGTCAGTCTACCCTAGTGGCAGCTTATGTCAGGGGGTTCCTGTCTCTATCATTTTACATACACATTTCTTATTTTTATTTTTTTATTAACTGTCCCCCCAATGCCAGTCAAGAAACCCCCCCAAAACAAATTCCTTGTTCAACTGATTCATTCCCCAGACTTCACCCACCAACACAGGAACCCTCCTCAGACCCCTTTTATACCATGTATTATGGATTGTTTTTTTAATTTTTTTAGGATTTATTTTTTATTAACTGCCCCCCAATTCCAGTAAACAACCCCCCAAAAAAACATTCCCTGTTCCACTGATTCTTTCTCCACTCCCCACCAATACAGGCACCCTCATGCCCCTTTTATACTATGCCTTTGGGAAATAAAATAATATTTGCTATGTGTTGTGTGTAACTACTATGTTCTCACTGATTTCAATGGAATGAGCTAGGCGAATAAAGCGGGAAAGCAGGACATTTTTTGCCAAGTGGAAAGTGCCATTTTTCAACAATTTTGAGGCGGAAATTTTCGCCCATCCCTAGAGAGCAGGAACTGTGCTTCTCATCAGCAACTGTATTGTACATGGTAATTAACATCTGGGGACACAACTGTATCCAAACACCATGACACCGAAACCAAGTACTGTCACCAAGGGGTGGGGGACAAGTGAGAACAATTTCCTGCATGACTTTTCGCAAAAAAACTGTGATTGTTTTGTTTTTTCTCAAAAGTTTTCTCTTTTTCTCCTATGTAAAATGTTCCTCCATTTTGTCTATTCCAGCAAATTTAACACATATTCCAACACATTATTCTCCTATTCTAACACATTTTTGCATAGTCTGACACATTTTTAGGCTATTAAACACATTTTTCTCCTATGTTTAATATGGTGCAACATTTCCCAGCACAATATTACTTCTTCTGAGGGCTGTAGTGGAGAAATAAGCAGCTGGAAGTCAAAGTTGCCAGTCCTACATGAACATTTACCTTGAAAATGTGTTAGCATGTACAGTGCCTTTGTTCTTTGCCCACAACACTTACTGATTAAGTGACACTGGCACATATTCATGATGATGTCAAGTGATAAAAAAATAAAGTACAACCTACAATGTGGCAGATATGTATGGTAGTGGTGGTGGGGGACTGGCGTGATGTGATTGGTGGCTCCTTGACAAACTGCATCCACCCCAGGAGGAGAGCTATTATCATCATGTATTGCACATGGTGCAGCAACCATTGCTGTAGTCAGTTTTTGTACTACCACTTTACTTCCACATCCCTTCACTGCTCCACCTTTCCCCCTTCTGCTTGTGTATTTGCTAGACATTACTCAACTACTGTGTGTGTTTTTACTGCCTACAGTACACACTGATGGAGTGTGATGTCTTGCCTTGGCCCTCAACACAATTGTCAGTGTTATCTGCTGTCTATCAAGTCTGCCTCAGTCACAGAGCTCCCAGTCAGCTGTCTAATATATTTATTTGTTTAATCATTCATGCTTTTTATGTTTCTTTCTTTCTTTATTTTTATAAGCTGTCCACCATAGTTAGTTAGTCCCTCCCCAAAAAAAACATATAACTAAAAAAACAAAATCAACACTTCTTTCCCCAGACTTCCCCAGCACATAAGCAATAAAATAAAAATCAGCAAGCAGTTTGGACCCCAGCTACCTGTGTCTTGCCAGTCAGTCACAACAAATTTTGGGGTACTTTGGGTCAACCTCCTTCCTCCCTTCTTCTCTGCTTTGTGCACCCAGACTCCACTACTACAGAGAACAAATGCCCTACCTAAATAACTCCCTAAAGCTAAGCATTAATTCCCCTTTATTTTCCTATCTTCTCTAGCTCAAAAACATGCTTCTCTCTCTTCTCACAAACACAGAATGGCATGCTGTGAGAGCTGCCTGGAACTAGTTTTGCTGGGACCTTGACAAACTGCATCCTCTCTTAGAGTAGAGGGATCATCATCTCAGATTGCACATGCTGCAGCAACTGTTGCTGCAGTCACTTTTTGAACTACTACTGTACTCTCACGCCCCTGCAATGCTCCACTCCTTCCCCCCCTTCCCCTTGTGCGTTTGCTGGACATTACTCAACTACACTATGTTTTTTTTACTCTACGGCACACAACACTACTGATGGAGCTGTATGATGCCTTGCCTAAGCCTAGTCAGCTGTTTGTCATTGTCACCTAATATATTTAGTTCTTTATTCCTTTTTATTTTTTATTTATTTTTTAAGTTGTCCACCCTGTTGTCTTATCACAGACTGTCCAAAAAAAATTATAACTGAAAAACAAAATCAGCAACTTGTTTCCGCAGACTTCCCCACCCAGCACAGAGATAATAACAGCCAGATCAGCAAGCAAATAGGTCCCCAGCTGTCTGTGTCTTGCCAGTCAGTCAATCTGAATTTTGGGGTATTATTTGGGGTCAACCTCCTTCCTCCCTTCTTCTCCCCAGAGTGCCCCACTGACTCTCTTAATACAGGGAACAAATGTCTTACCTAAAAGAGTCCCTAAACTAGACTGCAATTGCCCTATCTTCTCTAGTTCAAACAAGGTGCTGCTCTCCACTCACAAACACAGAATGGCATGAAAGGAATGGTGTGAGAGCCTGATACCCTTTTATAAGGCTGTAGTAAACTTACGTGTGTGTCTGCTTGAGCCGACCGCATTGCACATCTACTGGCTCCAGCCGCATTCTATTCTGGCTCACTGCCAGTTGCTCTGCATCATGGCTCATCCGCGACCTGTATCTCGGAGGCTTAGCCGCCTACTGATCACATATGCAGCTCCTGTTGCTCATGCTGTCGGCACTTTCGGCTAGGCCGGTGATGTCATCATGTGGACGCACGTCCAAGGGCATTGGAGTGCGCTCCATTTAAAGCTACAGGGCACTTGGTGATTCTCCCCCTCTTCCTGTTTTTCCACTACTTATACTGCATGGACACAGGGCTCAGTTGCCCTTTCATTGGTGTCCAGTGCAGTTCCACAGTTTGGGCTCTGTGTATATCTGGCTTGTCTGGCTACCTGATCTGGTGCTGACCTGTGGCTCTGTCTGACTACCCGCTCCGTGTATGATCCTTGGCTTTGTTGGACAACCATTCTGGTGCAGACCTGCGGCTCTGGCTGACTAATTGTTCTGTGTGTGAATTCTGGCTCTGGCTGACTAATAGTACCGTGTGTGACTTCTGGCTTGTCTGACTACCCGTTCTGGTGTTGACCTGAGGCTCTGTCCACTGTGTATCCAGCATACCAACGCTGGACATCCTATTTGTTGCAAACATGTGGCTCTGTATGACTACCCTCCCTGTGCATGACCTCTGACCTGTCTGACCACCCAATCTGGTGCTGACCTGTGGCTCTATCTAACGATCTCTAGAGTGGCCTTCCATTCTGTTAGATAAACAATCTGGTGCAGGCTTGTGGCTCTGGCAGACTTTCTCCTGGTGCATTCCCATTGTCTTACTCTCCCAGGTGTGGACCTGCGGCCTTGGTTACTCACTTCCTGTCTGGTTTCTCCCAGGTGAGGACCTGTGGCTTTGCAGACTACTCCTAGTCCCATTGCTGGGATATATTTATCAAGAGAACCACATGGTAGCAGTCTTCTATTTCTGGTAGTTGTCACTTGCTCCGTTGTGCACTTGTCTTTAGTTTTATATATATATTGTATATCCTTTCATCATGATATTCTGTTTGTGTTGCTGCATTAATAAAGTTGTTGTTACCTTTAAGTACTTGTCCTGTGTTTCATTGCTGGGAACGGGGCAGTGTGGCGGCATTTAGGCAACAACTGGACCTGAATCATAAATTGGTTAATAATAAATTGAGCAACCAATGGGCAAACTCTGATAATGGGACCAAACCATACAACATCTCAGTGATTTCACCACTTTTGTGTAAACAATAATGTCCAACAGAATAAAATATACATCATATTCATGTACATCAGCAAATGTTGTATATCTGATACAGTCAACTGAATGTGAAATGAGATGTTACATTGGTGAAACCAGCCTAAAACTTAAGCTAACAATGAATCTACACAGACAAGCAATTAAGAATACAATGAAAAACTATCTGTACTCCCATTGGCCATCATTTCAACCAGCAAAACCACTTCATCCACTTCATCCATTACCTTAAAATCATTATAGAGAGAATTTCAAAGGTGCTCAAAAAAAGAAATATATTTGAAATATGGAATATTAGCTTTTTCAGCACCAAAACAAGTGATCTAAAAGGACTTGGGATTAATCTCATATTACCAACATTTCATATGACATTTATTTTATTTAGTTGATATTGACACAAATTCCTTATGTAATTTTTTAATGTATATGTTTATGGTTAATGAATTTATCCCCCCCTTACGGATGCCATCCGCCCCTCTTCTCCACATTCCTTTCACAATGACTAAGGGATTTTATGATCCTTAAACTGGTCTGATCTTTATCAGTGTACTGTGTACTTCAATAGTAAGTTAGATTATTTAAAAATCCCTTCTCCCCCCTTTTGTGAATTCAGATCTAACGATTCCAAGTTCAGGTTTTTACTTGCTTTCCCTTAGTAAATATGATAAGCTTAAGAAACTGAAAAATCTCTGTGTATTATACATTTTCTGTTTATTAAATAAAGTCCTATATTAGAAATAAATATCTAGAAAAGGTGTCTGTGCAGTGTCTGTACACGTCTTTCAGCATTTTCACGTGACCAAGGCGAAACTGCCCCTTTAAAGTTAAATGTTTATTTAAGTTAACTGGTTTTACAGAACAAGCCTTTTTTAAATGACTTCACAGAACATTATGTAACTGTTTACGAGAACCAATAATGTCAGAATGCTGTAACAAGCCACTATGGTTCGATTTCTGATAGTGCTATGTCTTTAATAGCTTCCTGCATCCTTTGTGCTTTTCAAGTCAACAATAAGTGCAATTGGGGATAGAAGCAGGTAGATTAATATTGATAGCCCTGTATTGCATATATTTTAAGCATTTGACTAATATACATTAAGAATAATCCCTGTTTGCCTCTCAAATCCAACTAAAGCAAGATCAGAAAAAAATCTTTTTTTAGCCTGAATTTGCTGCGGTTTAGTTTATCATTTTTCCTTCATTGGTTTTCTGACACCTTCATATCAGGCTGTTCTCTCAGAACAATAGGTATTTTGATGAGACATTTTTATGTGGAAGAAAACATTATCAGAGGAGTGTAAAAGCACAAATAATTATGCTTTTCTATACAAACTGTCAGCACTAATTTCATATGTTTTATTATTTTAAATGTCATAGAGTTTTTATGTAAAATGACATATAATTATTATACAATTTAATTCCAATGGAATGCTACTAAACATAGAATTGTAAAGCAAACTAAAATATCTAGTTCAGTGCTTTTTGCAGCAAAATAAATCTGAAATAATTATTTTGTTTAGAAGGAACAAAAAAAATCTGATTATATATTTCTGTGAACTTATTGAAATTGCTTTCAATTTTTAAATTTAAGCACAGGCTTTTTAACCCTTTGATTGCCAGTGGGTTGTGCAATGCATTGCTTTGCAATGGGTTGTGTACCCCTCTGGCACTCAAACTGTTAAATCGTTTCATGCATGTTGCTACTTTTAAGATCAGAAGGGTGCACTAAGCATTTCAAAAGCATTTTCATATTTTTCCATTTAATGTTTTCTGCTATTTTCCTATGCTATTTTATTTGCATTGCCACAAAAAATATATGGAGCAATGCAAGAGACATTCACATTGGAAAAAGGCATTTTTGTGCGCTGATATATTTTGCACATGTTTTAATCCAGGAAGCTAAATACCGAACGCTTCTTGAATTGCGCATAAAAGATTCCATTTTACGACAACAGTACACAGACTTATAAATTAATTTGCAATAGCAGTTCTTGCATTAGGTGCATTCGTTATTCCACTCACACAGATTCGTTAATCTTAGCCACGCCTACAAAAAATAATAAATATATGCAGCCATTCGCAAATCTTGAATTTTCATGCGCAATTCAACAAAATCATGCACAGACCTATTCCCTAGTGGTTTTCACACAAGAAATAGAAATTACGCACATTTCCTGCATCACGCCAATAATACCTAAGTAACCCATTTGTTAAGCTGCCAGTAATTCACATTATTTTCTTAAAGACTTTGGCCTCAACTCAACTGCCATTTTTTTAATCATGATAAGCCATTCAGTTAACCATCATATGAACAGCTAATGGCAGTTTTAAAATGGACTTTAATATTTCCCCCATTGCCAAAAATGGAACAACTATACCCAGGAGCCATTAAAACCCTTTAAAGTAGTGCCAAAGTATAATAAATTGATACATTTAACAGCTGAAATTCTGCACCCAGTTTTTCTGGCTGTGCAGCACTCAATGGACAAAAAAAATACTACCGTTGGACAAAAGAAAGCAGGAAATCATCAGCTCATACAACACCCTGCACATAGCACAAGCACAGAAATGGCAACATTAACACCTACAAACTCAACCAGTCACATGGAAAATGGTCATACCCTTCTAACATGTTCTGGAAAAATAACAAAAATGTATCAACACCACAGGGACAAAGGGTTGACAAAGCTACCCAACACAATCTGACATACAATACCCAGGAACAACAGGGGTTAACACACAACAGCAGATATGTACACACATCACAGAACACACATCTGTCAATCCTAAAGCAACCCAAGCTCCCCTGCGCAACATCACCAGCCAGTGGAGACCCAACGTGCACCAGACACTGTCTCACACACACCTGACATATACACAGCAAGTACAACAAATCAGACAAACAAAAACAGCCACACAGCAAAACACTTAGTTGGACAACACATACTTTCCCATTGGTCGCTCCCTGCCAGATGACCATGCCTGGACAATACCCCACTATTGTCTTAAAGGGATATCTCTGGCGTGTTTACAGTAAGACCACTCGGACAGAGAGAGAGAGAGATTATAATCACTGTGTTTGCACATCTATTCTTGACAAGACATTGGAGATGAAGGCATTCAAGGGCTATGGATCACCATCAACCTCCAAGCACACCTTCTTAACAGCCTTTGTTTGATGCAACCAACAATGCTCTTTCTGGAAAGCCACACTGGAGCCCACCTCCACCTGGAGCACCATACCAGACAGCAGCACCTCAGCTGCCACAACCAGATCACCCACAACTACCACAGCTGCCACAGGGACCTGTGGAGCATCACAGGGATGACAGGCAACTGTACATACCCCTGATATTCTTCACAAGGATCCAGCCCTTGGAACGATGGACGTTGAAGTGGGAGACCGATACAAGTTGACATTTCACAGCTTCATTGACCTATATGAGGTGAGCCCCATATTTACCACCAGATGTGTACTGTCTTGAAGAAGCTGATGTGTGCCATAACTTTATGGAAAGTGGATCCTTCCAATTCACAGAAGGGTATGAAGCTGGCATGTACCAGCCCCCATGTTCAAGGTCACTGTCTCAGGTGTTGACAGCTATTAAGAGGAAGTCCAGGAGGTAAATCCACTTCCCCCCACTGTCATGGAGTGGACATGTGTAAAACAGGACTTCTACACAAAGGGAGGCATGCCCAGGGTCATGGGTGCCAAAGACTGCACACGTGTGCATAAGAACTCAAACGTGTGGTGTGGTGACCATGTTTGACATCCAGTGCTGTCCCAGTGGTATTGGTGGTGGTTGGGCTAGCCAATATTGGCCTATGGTGTTCAGAGGCATCCACCTCCCAGAAGGCATCCAGTCTGTGGAGGTCATGGGTGGTAGACTGAACTCCAAGGGTGGTGTGATGGTGACCTCCTGCTTGTGCCCTCTTCTGGTTCCTCAGGGGGTATGTCCCTGTGGGGAATGTCATATGACTCCTCTTCACTGTTTTTCTGCTGTGCTGCAGGTATGGATGCTGTTTGGGTAAATGAGATGGTGTGTATCACAGTGCCCGTGATTCGTGCTATCTGGTGTCTATCACTGGCTGAGTTTTCCCCATTGGCTGCCTGCTATTAGCCCTCCTCACTCAGCCTTTTTAAACCCTGGTTGGGCACTCCCAGGTTGCCCTTTCGTAGTGTTTTTGACATCTCCTGTCCCAACCTGCTTGTCAGATTTCTGGGCCTGCTGTTCCTGCATTCCGGTGTTCCAGTGTTCCAGTGATCCGGTGTTCCAGTGTTCCAGTGATCCGGTGTTCCAGTGTTCCTGTGTTCCAGTGTTCCTGTGTTCCAGCACCTCTCGAGTTAATTATCCGGAGTGCCTGAGTCTCCTGCCTGCCCGCCTCTCCTGCCGGTTTCGCTCTCCTCCGGTGGTTCCAGTGTTCCGTTCACCTGTCAGTGCATCCATCTCACTCGAGCTCCGTCACTCTGGCGACATTGTTATCTTCCACTTATGCTCTTGTCAGATGGTCCCAGAGTGTGGACGCTGGTTTACTCCATTAAACCTGGTTGCGCTCATTACTGTTGGTCCCAGCGTGCGGACGCTGGTTTACTCCATTAAACCTGGTTGTGCTCATGACTGTTGGTCCCAGTGTGCGGACACTGGTTTACTCCATTAAACCTGGTTTGCTCATTACGGTTGGCTCCAGCGTGCGGACGCTGGTTTACTCCATTACACCTGGTTGCACTCACGGCTGCTGGTCCCAGCGTGCGGACGCTGGTTTACTCCATTAAACCTGGTTTTGCTCATTACTGTTGGTCCCAGCGTGCGGACGCTGGTTTACTCCATTAAACCTGGTTTTGCTCATTACTGTTGGTCCCAGCGTGCGGACGCTGGTTTACTCCATTAAACCTGGTTGCGCTCATGACTGTTGGTCCCAGCGTGCGGACGCTGGTTTACTCCATTAAACCTGGTTGCGCTCATGACTGTTGGTCCCAGCGTGCGGACGCTGGTTTACTCCATTAAACCTGGTTGCGCTCATTACTGTTGGTACCAGCGTGTGGACGCTGGTTTACTCCATTTAACCTGGTGGCGTTACATCTTGTTGGTCCCATCGTGCGGACGCTGGTTTACTCCTAACTATTAAGTACTGAGGACAGTTCACTGTCAGCTTCCTTATGCAGTCGTCTGATACTTCCTGGCAATAGACTTCTGCTGAATTAGACCATTGTTCCTATCTGCTGTCATAGTCATGTGACAGCTGGTCTATACATGGGCTGCCACGCCCAGTATTGGTAAGGCCGGTAGAACCTTTGTACGTTACCATCTTTAAGGTTGCCTTACCCGGTATTGGTAGGGCCGGTAGAGCCTACTACAGTGTCCGTTAGGTTGCCCTGCCCGGTATTGGTAAGGCCGGTAGAACCTATGTACGTTACCATCTTTAAGGTTGCCTTACCCGGTACTGGCAGGGCCGGTAGAGCCTACGCTCAGTACTCCTATGGGCTGCCTTGCCCGGTATTGGTAAGGCCGGTAGAACCGGTACATGTCACCTCACGGTTGCCTTACCCGGTATAGGCAAGGCCGGTAGAGCCTATTGTTATTGCTACTGTCACTTGGGTTGCCTTGCCCGGTATTATTGGCAAGGCCGGTAGAACCTATTCTATTGATTATTAATGTTGTATTGTTATGTATGTTTACCCTACGGGGATTGCCTTAACTTTTTGCCTTACCCGGTACTGGCAGGGCCGGTAGAGCCTACGCTCAGTACTCCTATGGGCTGCCTTGCCCGGTATTGGTAAGGCCGGTAGAACCGGTACATGACACCTCACGGTTGCCTTACCCGGTATAGGCAAGGCCGGTAGAGCCTATTGTTATTGCTACTGTCACTTGGGTTGCCTTGCCCGGTATTATTGGCAAGGCCGGTAGAACCTATTCTATTGATTATTAATGTTGTATTGTTATGTATGTTTACCCTACGGGGATTGCCTTAACTTTTTCAATAAAGTTATGTTTTTACCAAAACCTTAAGTCTGAGAGTCTTCAAAAACCGTGACAGTGTGATTA
Organism: Rhinophrynus dorsalis; assembly: GCA_037306005.1. NCBI lineage: Eukaryota > Metazoa > Chordata > Amphibia > Anura > Rhinophrynidae > Rhinophrynus > Rhinophrynus dorsalis. The sequence continues at coordinate 99,953,588 of CM074723.1, forward strand.
TTCTCTTGAGCTATAACAAGAGGGATTCAAGATGTTGACAATGACTTGCGAATCTTTGAGTGCCAAGATGGTATTCAATGCAATGCACTGCAATGTATGATAACCACCCTGGCAATCAATGATTGATAAGCTTGACAGGATTTTGTACATTGATATAAGAAACCTACAGTAGTTGAGCATTGGTTATCATTTGTATCCTGAGGAGTGTGGATTGCAAGAAATACTTCCTTGTCATCTCCACTCTTCAGGATTCATATGATGCCCAAGGCTCAAACATTACATGTTGGATGTGTACAGCTGCTTGTGTTGCTGTGTTCCTCTGTTCATGTGGGTTTTTGGTTTTGCTTTGCCTGTATGTGTTGCTGATATTGTTTCTACTTAGTTGTCAGTGTTTTCAATGGTGTATTACTTTGCTTTGAGCCCCTAGTGTTTTTGAGCTCTAAGCCTATGTGTTGTACATGCACTCAGTTTGTCTCAGTAGAACTGTGTTGTGTGAACTGACCCCTGTGGACCTGTGCAATGTAACCCTGTTGTATTGTGTTTGTCCTCTGTAACCCTTGGAGGTCCAGAGGGGTATCCAACGCATTGTTTAACAATACATTGCTTATCTCTCTACCACTCAAGGGGTTAGGTGCTACCCTCCCTGTGGCTACATGTTTAACATTGTGGAGGAACGTAACAGATGTTCACATGCCAACGTGATGACAAGCATTGCTTCTGTGGATTGGATATAATTCTCAATAGTAATGAGCGGGTTAAACCTGGACTTGGCCTGCTGGAGCCTTCGCATTTCTGCTTGGATTGTCCAGTATTCATTCCTTGTTTGAACCTGCTTAGAGTTGTGTTTGTTGAACTTGTAGGAATAATTGCTGGCCATGTGTTCAGCTGTGTGGTCTAGTTATGGAATGATGCACTTACCTGTAGTTTGGAGGTTTCTGTCCTCTCCAGTGTCACATCCTCCCAGGACCCCCTAAACAGTGGTTGTTGAGAGGTTCCGCCTCAGCATCTCCTCTCAGGGGTTGGAGCTGATATTGATAGGGGGACCACCTTCAGTGCCTCAGGAGTACATGGCGACTTCTCCCATCTTATGTTTCACATACCTCTTGCAATCATCCCACCACTTCTTAATCGACTCTATGGTCTGCTTGCACCTGCACATTAGGGATGGGTGAAAATGATCACCTCAAACCAAAAATTGGTGAAAAATGGCACTTCCCGGCAGTTGGTGAATAATTTCCAGCAAAAAGTGCAGTTTTTCTGCATTTTCCTCCTAGCTCATTCCATTGAAATCAATCAGAGCTTTGAATTTCCATACAATATATAGCAAACATTATTTTGTTTCAGAAAGGCATAGTATAAAGGGGGTATGAGGGTGCCTGTGTTGGTGGAGGGTGGGAAAATAATAGGTTAAACAGGGAATTTTTGGGGGGTTTGTTGACTGGGAGTGGGGGGACAGTTAATAAAAAGTACATAAATACAATAAAAAATGAAATTGGTATGTAACATGACAGAGACAGGGACCCCTGATGTAGGCTGCAACTGGGACAGACTGATACTTGACAAGATAAAGTATTTTGTAGTGGATGATTTGTAGGACTTAGACTTGTTGTTAAAGGCCCAAGCATGTAGTTCAAGAGTAATTGAATGATAATGTTTTCCCCTCCCATCCCTTTTACCTAGTGGAAGCCATCTCACTTCAGATGTGGAATCTGAAAAATAATAAAGAAAATGTAAGGAAAAAAAACACTGCACCACTAGGACAACAATCTCATAACCCTGGAAAAACCACCTCAAACCAAAGTTTAACCCTTTGAGTGCCAGACGGGTATGCAAGCACATTTCAAAGCAATTCATTACATACCCATCTAGCACTCAAAGGGTTAAGAGGTGAGGGTGCTTGGTAGTAAAGACAGCAACAATAAAGAAAAAGGAAAAAAAAGAGGGAAAACTACCTAAAAGGTACTCGCTAATTTCCCATCCATGAACCCTTCAAACAACCTAGTTCTCATTAGTCCAGTATGCTGAAATAAGCCACTCTATAATTAAAAGTTAAAAGTAAGAAAACTTTAATTATTCCACAATTAAAATCCCAATATGAAGTGAAATATTGGGATTTTAATTCTGGAATAATTAAAGTTCATGGATAGGAAATTAGCGAGTGACTTATTGATGTGGAATGAGACCAGACAGCTCACAGCAAGGGACAATCTTCTTACTGTGAACAAGGAAAACTCTGCCCCCTTGGCAGTTTTTTCAGGTTTCTCTTTATGCTAATGGAAGATTCTCCCTCTCTATGATCTATCAGGACAGTCTTGCTGCTCTGAGGTGAGCAGTGTTACATCTGTAAAAGGGATGAGAGGGGTATTTTATAATTCAATTATTCTTGAGCTAAAAATAGGGCAGTATTGAAATAACACTGTCCATGGCCCAAATACTATGAAGATTAATTGGTGCTGCTTTTATTGTGAAACATTACAAGCCCTGAGGAAGCATTCATTAGTTGTAGAAAATTAGACTTGTGTTAGGACCAAGTCTTGACAAAACATTGATTTGTATGACTCAGGCTTGTTAGAATTAAGCCTCCGAAAAATTGATTTTTTTGTAGCCCCCAGTTTTTTTTATTTATTTTTTTTTAAATAACAAGACCTGAGAAAAAAAAAATGCTCTACTGGCATACTGCCAGCAGGTCATGTTGTGTTGGTCAGTGGCCACTGGCCATTGTCAAATGCCCCAGTGTAATTGCAGAATTTGCAACTGCTGTTCTTGCTGCTGCTGGGTTGTTTAAACAGCAGGATGATTAGGCAGCTGAAAGGGAATGGGATCAACAACATCAGTAACATGGGTGATGGATGATGAAGGTTCTACTTGCCACAACTAGCTCCAGTGATGTGACTGGGGCAGTTGCAGCACCATAACTAGCCCCCTCCACTTAAGGTATATGTGGAGAAAAGAAGAAGTTGGACAATAATGTTTCTCCACATGCCCCTCCTCCAAAATCATGAGAGTATTGTTAGAATAGAAATGTTTCCCCTGAGAGCAGGAATTGTCCCTCTAATCAGGAACTGTAATGTGCACAGTGTGGGATAAATTTGGGAAGGGCTGGTAACAATATGCACATCTGGACTCACATCAAACACCTGGCATAACTGTAACAAAACACCATGACACTTAGGGTCCTCAATGTGAAATCACCCCACCAGAAACCAAGAACTGCTGCTGTCACTATGACCCTTGTCCAATCCACGCTAATGACACATGACAAGTTGCAAACAGTTTACTAACAATGATGAACCCTCCTTGCCACCAGATTAATTTATTTTGCTGGATTGAATATCCTCATGAGCCACTTTATGCCCTTCTTGCAATTATCCTCCATCATATTGCCAGTGTATCACAAAGTGTGCAATGGATGGACACAAACTGTCACAAGCTGACATCTACTTAATGGCTATCAACTGGTGGGGGACGTAAAGATGAACGCGGTGTATCGCCAGAATATGTAGTTCCTCTAGAGTAAGAAGGTGATGGCGAGCCAGGTGGGGAGGGTAAAGGTGGAGAAGAATGGCCTCTTTCTTTTTCTCCTCCACAATCCCCTTCACTGTCTGAGGCAGAGGATGATTCTGCTGCTGTTGCTGCTACTGAGTCAGAACCAGCATTGCAACTAGGACCAGGAGTATTGCTGCTGGCAAGTGGAACCTTTCCTAGTCCAGTATCACATGTTTACCCAATTCACACTGTGTCCATAGTGGCCTTCGACACACTAGCCTGCTCCTCAGCATCCTGCTACCCTTGAAAATTAGCAGCAGCAGGAATTAGAGCAGTAGAAAACTCTGAGAATTCCAAACGCCCACTGCTGGTAGTGGTAATGCACATTCCCATACCTGTCACATATTCCTTCTCAGTTTGGGCTAAAAAGTCTGTACATGTCTCTTCCACCGCAGCTTCTCCACCATCATCATCACTACCACCACCAGTCTGTCCTTGCTGCTGCTGCTACTCTATTACAGACGTCTCACCAGTTGGAGGAGTTGATGAGAAATGTGACAGAGGGTCTTCTAATGTATTAGTAGGACTAGTGGAGGGAATGCTTGGGGATGGCAAGAGTGACTTAGGGTCCCCTGCTGTCACATTTGGCATCATCCCCCCTGACCCAGAGAGTTACAAGATACACTGGCAGAAGGTGCAATACTGGCAGCAAGCTCAACATTGGCAGCAGGCACTGGTAGCTGACCCGTGCTCACACTACTACTACCCTCTTCCTCCCATGGGACAAATATCCCAAAGATTCCTAGGGGTGATGTAGTGGGACTGTCCTTCATTGGTTCTGGGGAACCAGTTGGTGGTAATGGTCACTTCCTCCTCCTCAGACTCACTGGATGCATAATGGTCCTTCCAGTTCCTCCTTTTATTATTATTAAACTTGCACAACAGCCTAGACCCTCTCTCCCACTCCGTATCTATTGTATTGTGTTTAACTTCCTGAAAAACGGTTAGATAATGTTGACTGTTATAATTTTTCCTTTGAACTTAACTTATTGTATGTTAATCGACTGATTCAGATTCACAGTGATGTAAAATAACAGTGCGATGCACGTTTTGGCGTTATGTGAATTTTTAGGCCTATGCCATAAATTTTTTTTAGAGTTTTGTAGAGCTAAAAAAATAAGCTAAATGCCACAAATCTTATCTATCAAACCGCTGTGGTTTGAGAGATATTGTCTGTAAGCTGACAGCAGGAGTTCCTGGTCCGGGGTCTGACAAGCTGCTCTTCAGCAGAGCCACAATAGCACAATTTAAAAAGAATTACTTCTTTGGAACGGTCTACAAAGTGTGCCTGGTTTGCAAGCACACTTTTTTACACCATTTCAAAGAAGTAATTATTTTTAGATTGCTCTATCGTGGCGCTGCTGAAGAGCCTCCTGTGTCAGCCGACACAGATCTCTTTCTGGAGAAGAGGAACTTTAGCGGATTATATCTGTCAAACCATAACAGTTTGAGAGATAAGATAAGATTTGTGGCATTTTGCTTATATTTTTTAAGATCTACAAAACTCTAAACATTTTTTATGGGACATAACTGTCCCTTTAAGAAAAAAAAGCCTTGTATATTTTGCAAGTTCGAGTCCTGTCAAAATTATTAACTCAGAGCTAACCTGGCTGATCTCTGTGTATGCCATTATTAAAAAATTTTTTAAAATAAAAGTGCAACCTGAAAGGTGGCAGATGTGTTTGCTGGTAGTGGTGGACTGGTGTGGTGTGATTGATGTATATACATATACTATATATATATATATATATATATATATATATATATATATATATATATATACAAATGTATTGTGACAAAAGTACTCTTTGCTTTTGTACCTTCTGTCCTGGGATCAACCTGAACACACACAGACACTTCTAGGATGCAGAGACACTTCATACACAGGAAGAGTATAATTCAAGACTTGGCCTGTTTATTTGTCTCCAAGTGCAGAGACAGCTGCATCAAACATAAATAAAACAAAAATATTTTCTCTACTGAGCACTAACTAAACAGATCAGTTCCTGACTGTATGTAGATTGCTTGTTGGTATACAAATTAAGGCACAGCAGCACAGTCCACCAGGCACAAGTAAACTTACACGTTTCACAAGTTGCAGGTTTTCAAAGGTAAGTTCGCTTTTCTCTGGGAATCAGGAAGATAGAATGTCTCAGTGGAGTGGAGTGGAGGAATTATTTAACTGTCTGTTGCATTAGTTATCAGATTCAGATGAGCGAATGAACTCCTGATGTGGATTCCTCATCTGGCATCTATCAGCAACTGTGTAAGTGTGGAGTGGAGTACTGTGCCACCCTTCTCTCCAAGTGATGTACCCCAGAGACTCAAAAGATACTGATTGACAATGTATAACAAATGAACTGTTCACTAACATATATATATATCCTCTGTCAGCATTCCTGGGACTCTGTCACAGTATATTTTTTATATATATATATATATATATATATATATATATATATATATATATATATATATATATATTTATTCATTGTGAGTTCTACAGCAATTATTACAATTATCATATAAAATCCAAAGTTAGTGCTATATTCTCCTTTCAGAAAAGAGGATTTAAAGTAATAGATATTCAAACGACAATATTTCTTAAAAACAATATAGTTTATTCTTTACAGCATGCCAAAACATAACAAAAAATAGTCGCAACATATCACCTCACAATCACTACACTGATCTTAAATTACATAATATTACTGTAGCCATATGCTTCTCTATCATCTACACAATGTATCCAACTGCTTAATCAAAACTTTTTGTTACCTTGCACGAACCATAAGAGAAGCCGCTCATAATTTCCCTGGAACAACTAATCCTAATATTACAACACAACCGTGTTAAAGCTCCATATTCCTTTAAAAGAAAATATATACTAAACACAGCAATGTGAAAAAATGGATGATAGTAACCAAAGCAGGAACAAACCCAAGAATGTCTCTAATAAGTAAGTATATGTGTACAACACAATGTGTATAAATGAAAAACATTAATATCAAAACAATCTATGTAATCCACCGTTCCTGAGGTACACCGTAAGTGCCTAATAGGCCCTCCAAAAACACAGATGCTATCTCTGACAAATTAACAGTGTCCGATCTTACCACTCCAAAAAATTGAGTGGTGATCACACAAGTTTAATAGAAACAGATAGAAAACAGATGTGCACCTGGAGATAAACCCATAGATGTCACTAACAAGTAATTACAAATCTATACCCCTGAATATGAATAAGCATACACATCTCATAGCTTTAACAAAATTACTAGAGGAGGTGGTAGAGGTGGAGGCAGCATGTGTGGGCAGTTCATGACTCTTGCCAACCTCCTGCAGCAAACTCTGAATTGTCATAGTGCATACTACATCTACAGCAGGAGCCATAGGTGCTACATGCAATAAACTAATTCTTGACACATACTCTGACACATCAATAGCAGCACTATTTTTACTATGTACGCCATAGCTCCGGGGAATTTTTGTAGAGTTTCGTGTTGTTGTGGAACCTCTGACCTGTTGATAGAGTATATCTCTGTCAGACCTGTGGCTGTGCATCAGGTGGGATGTCACTGAGGAGGTGCCACTGCCTAGATGTGAGCCTGCTTTTCCCCTGCTCACGTGCTTCTTACACAGACAACAGATAGTAACATGCTTAGCTTTTGGATTGTGAGTGAAGTATCTCCATACTGTGGACTTAATTGACTGTGAGGATCCTGAGGGGCTGATAATACTACTGGGGTTAAACGTTGATGAAATTGTACTACTACTGGGTGTCAAAGATGCAGCACTTCCAGCAGCAGCAGAAGCAATCATCATAGATAAGGTTGTAGATGTTAATAACCTTTGTTGTTGTTGCTCCTGGTTACTCAATACTAGGAGTGTGTTTGTCTGACTGGGGCTTGGACTTGGAAGATGTGATAATGCTTCTGATAACTGAAAGTATGAGGTTTCAAAATAATCTTTATTTAAATATAAAGTAAATTACAGAAAATAGTACAATCAAATTCCAAAATTCATGTACAATAGAGGTGCTTCTTGCCAAAAGTACACCATGAAACAATCACAGTAATTATACAGAGAAGAGGTAATCTCTAGATTGTCAATAAACATAAACATTCCCCAAGGGGGAAAAAATTGCAGTGAACTCATGGGTACTTCAATCACATTAACAGGGCAGTAACAGCAATGTCCCCTGAACAAAGAAAAGCAAGTGGGTAGTGCAATAAACCACAAAGAAAGTACAAACACATTTATAGTAAAGAAAGAGACAAGATATACTAAAGAGAGACAAAGAAGCTTTGCTACTGGGCGGGAGATGTTCTGTTCTGAGGGTGGCTGTGGTGGTACGGTCATTGGGTTCTCTTTCAACAGTTGCTATGAAGTGATAGTGTGTTTACTTTTGCTCTATTTTGCTGCTGTGGGGGGCAGAGGGTGTGGATGGAACTGTACGTGGTCTGTTTGATCACTAGTTATTTGTTTCATGTGTGTTGGGTTGGGAGGGAAGGGAAGGATGTTTTGGCTGCCAGGCCGCGGGAATGGGTTGGTTATGGGATAAAATCTCTGTCAGGTTGGGGGTGATAGAGATAGGGTGGGATGTTCGGATAGGGGTTGGGTTAGTAGTTAGCTTAGGGATACCTCTCTCTTCGGGCCAGGTGCTCCTCGGACCCAGCGGGCCCCATCGTATGGCCAGAGATGTAACATATAATATTTATTTCTGTAATGTCAACACTAAATTGTAGGTTTTTGTCATGGAATGTGCGTGGCTTGAATGATGCCGTGAAACGATCCTTAGTCTTAAACCATGTCAGTAAACAGACCCCAGGGGTGGTTATGTTGCAGGAGACCCATCTTACTGCAAGCAGAGTTCTGTCTCTTAGGAGGCAATGGATACAGGGTCATTATCATGCCACATTATCACAGTGCCCGTGATTGGTGCTGTTCAGTGTCAGTCACTTGCTGAGTATCATGATTGGCTGTCTGTGATTAGCCCTCCTCACACAGCCTTTTTAAACCCAGGCTGAGCACTTCCAGGTTCCCTTTCGTGGTGTTTCTGACTCCACTCTGCCTGACCTGCTTGTCAGGCTTCTGGGCCTGTTCCTGCGGTTTCTGCTGTACTTGCTGATCCTGTGTTCCAGTCTTCCAGTGTTCCTGTATGCTAGTGTTCCAGTATTCCTGTGTTCCAGCACCTCGCGGGTTAATCTTACTGAGTTCCAGTGTTCCTGTGTTCCAGCACCTCGCGGGTTAATCTTACTGAGTTCCTGAATCTCCTGCTCCAGCCGTCGCTCTGGCGACATTGTTCTTCTCGCTGCTGATCATACTTTGTTGGTTTACTCCACTAAACCTGGTTGCTATATACATTGTTGGTCCCAGCGTGCGGACGCTGGTTTACTCCACTAAACCTGGTTGCAATATACATTGTTGGTCCCAACGTGCGGACGCTGGTTTACTCCACTAAACCTGGTTGCAATATACATTGTTGGTCTCAGCGTGCGGACGCTGGTTTACTCCACTAAACCTGGTTGCGATATACATTGTTGGTCCCAGCGTGCGGACGCTGGTTTACTCCACTAGCCTGGTTGCGATATACATTGTTGGTCTCAGCGTGCGGACGCTGGTTACTCCACTAAACCTGGTGGCGATATACATTGTTGGTCCCAGCGTTCGGACGCTGGTTTACTCCACTAAACCTGGTTGCGATATACATTGTTGGTCCCAGCGTGCGGACGCTGGTTTACTCCACTAAACTGGTTGCGAGATACATTATTGGCTCCAGCATGCGGACGCTGGTTTGCTCCACTAAACCTGGTTGCGATATACGTTGTTGGTCCCAGCGTGCGGAGGCTGGTTTGCTCCACTAAACCTGGTTGCGATATACATTGTTGGTTCCAGCGTGCGGTCGCTGGTTTGCTCCATTAATCCTGGTGGCGCTATTACCATTAGTCCCAACGTGCAGACGTTGGTTTGCTCCTGAACATCCAGTACTGTGGTCAGTCGCTGTCCACTTCCTTACAGTTGTCTGAGTATCCCTGGCAATAGACTTCTGCTGAGTAAGACCTCTATACTTATGCTCTATGCTGTCTTAGTCACCTGACAGCTGGTCTACTCGCTCAGGCTGCCCTGTCCGGTATTGGTGAGGCCGGTAGAACCTTGACGATACCATCCTGTAGGTTGCCTTACCCGGTATTGGCAGGGCCGGTAGAGCCTACATTCAGCATTCCTTGGGGGCTGCCTTGCCCGGTATTGGTAAGGCCGGTAGAACCGGTATATGTCATCTCACGGTTGCCTTACCTGGTATAGGCAAGGCCGGTAGAGCCTGCCATTAAAACTGTCACTTGGGTTGCCTTGCCCGGTATTTAGGCAAGGCCGGTAGAACCTATTATATTTTATATTACTATTGTATTGTTATGTATGTTTACCCTACGGGGACTGCCTTTAACTTTTAATAAAGTTAAGTTATTTTACCAAACCTTAAGTCTGAGAGTCTTCAAATCCGTGACAGTACGAAAGGGCCATGACCTCAGACACTAAGAGTGATGGTAACGCACAGAATATCCATTGGAGGATGGATAAGCACGAGCAACGTTTGGATCAGCTAGCGGTTGCTATCCAAACTATTCTTGAACGCACGGTACTTGCGGATAAGTCCGGTACTAACCCGGTGGTCCCGCCAATTCTGACACCGGAGAATGAGTCTAAGCTCTCAGGGGCCGCAGTCAAAGGGTTAACGGCTTCTGCACCCTTGCCGCTGAGATATGACGGGGACCCTCAATTATGCAGAGGGTTTATTAATCAACTTGAAATATTTATGGAATTGACGGCACACGCATTTCCTAGTGATCGCAGCAAGGTTGGGTTCATGATATCCCTGCTGACTGGCAGAGCATTGGCCTGGGCCAACCCACTTTGGGAAAACGCTAAACCTTGCACAAAGAATTTCTGTGATTTTGTGCAATCCTTTCGGAGAGTATTTGAGCCTCCTGGTAGAACTACCTCTGCTGCTAAACGTCTCATGGAGATACAACAGGGCAGGCGCACGGTTGGCGATTATGCACCTTGGCAGCAGAGGTAGGGTGGAATAATGAGGCCCTGTTGTCAGCCTTTGCTCAAGGATTGAGTGACCAGATTAAAGATGAGATTGCAGCAAAAGAGTTACCTACTGACCTAGACGATTATATCGAATACGTGATTCTAATTGACTCCAGAATACGTGAAAGATTAACCGCCAGAGAGCGACGAGTACAGTTAAAGAATAATGGGTCCAGTAGCATATTTTGCCCACCCAACCCTTCCTCTGCATCCAAACCTAGTGAACCTATTTCGGAACCAAGTGAACCTATGCAGGTGGGTTTCACTAGGTTAACTAAGGAACAGAGAAGGTATCGCAAGACACAAGGATTATGTCTGTACTGCGGTAAAGATGGTCACCTGTTAAGATCTTGTCCGGTACGTCCGGGAAACGAACACACCTAGGGTACCTTGGGGGACAGGCCCTAGGTGGTGTCCAATCGTCCCCATTGTTGGACACACTTAAACCCACCATACAGGTGGTATTGTCATGGGCACAACGCTCGGTTGAGGTTTTGGCCTTGGTTGATTCTGGTGCAGCTGGGTATTTTATGGACAATACCTTTGCTGAATTGCATGGGGTACCACGGATTCAGAGAGAAACCCCTCTTGCTATTGAAGCAATTGATGGCAGACCTTTGGAACCCGCCCAAGTTACTTTTGAAACGATGCCCTTGTCTATGACTATTGGGGCTCTTCACAAGGAAGAGCAGCAGTTCCAATTGATTAATTCTCCTCACCATGCCGTGATTTTGGGCTTTCCTTGGTTACAGTTGCACAACCCACAATTTGATTGGCAGAAATGTGAGATTGCTGCTTGGTCTCAATTCTGTATGGATAAGTGCGTTACCCATCCTGTTAAGGTCTTGTGCACCTCCCTTTCACTACCTGATGCCTACCAGCAGTTTAGCGACGTTTTCAGTAAGGGAGAGGCTGGCACCCTACCTCAGCACAGACCATACGATTGTCGCATAGAACTGAGTCCTGGAGCAGTACCACCGAGGGGACGCACATATCCATTGTCTGGTGAGGAGAACCAAGCTATGGAGGAATACATAGCAGATGCCCTCAGTAGAGGGATCATAAGGAAATCTACTTCTCCGGCCGGTGCTGGGTTCTTTTTTGTTAAGAAAAAAAGTGGCGAACTGCGACCTTGCATAGACTATCGTGGGCTGAATAAGCTGATGGCAAAAAATGCCTACCCAATACCACTCATCACTGAGCTGTTTGATAGACTTAAGGGGTCCTCGATTTTCACCAAATTGGACCTAAGGGCAGCCTACAATTTGATACGTATCAGAGCCGGTGATGAGTGGAAAACTGCCTTCAATACGAGATCTGGGCATTATGAATACCTAATCATGCCATTTGGTCTATGTAATGCTCCTGCAGTATTTCAAGAACTGATCAATGACGTTCTTAGAGATATGTTACAATCTTGTGTTGTAGTCTATCTTGACGACATACTTATCCACTCCAAAGACCTGTCACAACACATCAAGGATGTGTATGAAGTCTTGCTGCGCTTACGAAAAAATAAATTATTGTGTAAACTGGAGAAATGCGAGTTCCACAAAACCAGTGTACCGTTTCTGGGGTTTATAATTGGCAAAGACGCCATTGCCATGGATAAAGAGAAATTGACGGCAGTCTTACAATGGCCTAAACCCAAGAGCCTCAAAGCCATCCAACGATTTCTGGGCTTCGCCAATTATTACAGGAAGTTTATTAAAAACGTCTCCTCTATCGTGAAACCTCTGTCTGACCTCACGCACAAGGGCGCTAACCCATCCCTCTGGCCAGTGGCTGCTGAAGAGGCCTTTGAGAAGTTGAAGGTAGCCTTTGCTGAAGAGCCTTTGTTGTCCCACCCTAATCCAATACTCCCCTTTACTTTGGAAGTTGATGCCTCAGATATTGGGGTCGGGGCGGTGCTCTCTCAGCGACAGGTTAAAGGCGGTACACTTAGACCCTGTGGATTCTTCTCAAAAAAACTGACTAGTGCTCAAAGTCATTACGAGATTGGTGATCGAGAATTACTGGCCATTATCCTCGCTCTCAAAGAATGGCGTCATTTACTTGAAGGCACAAAAAACCCAGTTTTGATTCTAACTGATCACAAGAATCTGACGTATCTTTCTGAGGCCAAGAGATTGTCTTCTCGCGAGGCCAGATGGGCATTGTTTCTATCCCGATTCAATTTCATACCTGCCGGGATCAAAGAATGTTAGGGCTGATGCTCTGTCTAGACAATTTGAAGCAGAAGTTGACAGAGAAGAGGTACCAGCCCCTATCATTCAACCCGACTGAATATTGGGTACCATACATACTAGTATTACTTCACCACTGGGGGAGGAGATTTTGGCATCCCAAGCCTCTGCTCCTCATGAGACTCCAGTGGGCAAATGTTTTGTCGCTGAGCCATTCCGTACTCGATTACTTGAGACCTACCACTCCTCTAAGGCTGCGGGACATATTGGTAGGGATCAATTGTTCTGGTCTCTCTCTCAGCTATTTTGGTGGCCTTCTATGAGAGCAGATTGTACCAATTTTACGAATGCCTGTGCCACCTGTGCCCATGCCAAAACCCCTAGACATCTCCCTGTGGGCTTGCTTCAGCCGGTGCCTAATGGTGAACGCCCTTGGTCTCATGTCTCTATCGACTTTATGGGAGAATTGCCCAGGTCTAGAGGGTACTCCTTCATATTGATGGTGGTAGACAGGTTCTCTAAAATGGCACACTTCGTACCCCTCCGTGGCCTTCCTTCGGCCAAGGAACTGGCAATGGTATTCGCTCGAGAAGTATTTCGGTTACATGGAGTACCCAGGGTGCTGGTGTCTGACAGGGGGAGCCAGTTTGTGTCCAGATTCACATTTTGCGAACAGATGGGCATACAGCTATCATTTTCCTCGGCATATCATCCCCAGACTAACGGGGCCGCTGAGAGTGCCAATCAAGGATTGGAACAGTTTCTGCGATGTTTTGTGACTGACCATCATGATAATTGGGCCGACTTGTTGCCTTGGGCAGAGTTCGCCAGGAACTGCGCAGTTAATTCTTCCTCCGGGAGCTCTCCGTTTTTGATCAATTATGGGTTCCAACCCTGTCTGCTCCCGGATTCCTTTCAATCACAGCAGATTCCAGCTCTGGATGAGCATATAGAGCAACTCCGTTCCACATGGGCACAAGTTCAGAGGACATTGGGCCAGTCTTTTCAGCGACATCAGCGTCATGACAATCGCAGAAGGCTTCCAGCGGTTTCCTTCCGATTCGGGGATAGAGTATGGCTGTCCTCCAAGAATCTAAAGCTCAAGGTCCCATCTAATAAGCTGGCACCTCGGTTCATTGGTTCGTACAAGATCATTCGCAAAATTAACCCTGTTTCCTATGCCTTGGAATTACCTGCTTCTATGCGCATTCATAATGTATTCCATGTGTCTCTCCTTAAACCTCTGGTTTGTAACCGTTATACTACCACACCTGTGAGGCCAGGTCCTGTTGAAGTCGAGGGGCAGGAGGAGTATGAAGTACAAAACTTTATTGATTCCCGCAGAGGTAGAGGAGGGGTACAGTATCTGGTGCATTGGAAAGGTTATGGTCCTGAGGATCATTCCTGGGTAGACAGTAAGGACCTTCATGCACCCAAGTTACTATGAATATTTCATGCCAAATACCCTCAGAAGCCTAGACCCTACTCTGGGAGAGGGGGTCTTTGAAAGGGGGGTACTATCACGGTGCCCGTGATTGGTGCTGTTCTGTGTCAATCACTTGCTGAGTATCATGATTGGCTGTCTGTTATTAGCCCTCCTCACACAGCCTTATTAAACCCAGGCTGAGCACTTCCAGGTTGCCCTTTTGTGGTGTTTCTGACTCCACTCTGCCTGACCTGCTTGTCAGGCTTCTGGGCCTGTTCCTGCAGTTTCTGCTGTACTTGCTGATCCTGTTTTCCAGTGTTCCAGTGTTCCTGTATGCTAGTGTTCCAGTGTTCCTGTGTTCCAGCACCTCGCGGGTTAATCTTACTGAGTTCCTAAATCTCCTGCTCCAGCCGTCGCTCTGGCGACATTGTTCTTCTCGCTGCTGATCATACTTTGTTGGTTTACTCCACTAAACCTGGTTGCTATATACATTGTTGGTCCCAGCGTGCGGACACTGGTTTACTCCACTAAACCTGGTTGCAATATACATTGTTGGTCCCAACGTGCGGACGCTGGTTTACTCCACTAAACCTGGTTGCAATATACATTACTGGTCTCAGCGTGCGGACGCTGGTTTACTCCACTAAACCTGGTTGCAATATACATTGTTGGTCCCAGTGTGCGGACGCTGGTTTACTCCACTAGCCTGGTTGCGATATACATTGTGGTCTCAGCGTGCGGACGCTGGTTTACTCCACTAAGCCTGGTTGCGATATACATTGTTGGTCCCAGCGTGCGGACACTGGTTTACTCCACTAAACCTGGTTGCAATATACATTGTTGGTCCCAACGTGCGGACGCTGGTTTACTCCACTAAACCTGGTTGCAATATACATTACTGGTCTCAGCGTGCGGACGCTGGTTTACTCCACTAAACCTGGTTGCAATATACATTGTTGGTCCCAGTGTGCGGACGCTGGTTTACTCCACTAGCCTGGTTGCGATATACATTGTTGGTCTCAGCGTGCGGACGCTGGTTTACTCCACTAAACTGGTTGCGAGATACATTATTGGCTCCAGCATGCGGACGCTGGTTTGCTCCACTAAACCTGGTTGCGATATACGTTGTTGGTCCCAGCATACGGATGCTGGTTTACTCCACTAAACCTGGTTGCGATATACATTGTTGGTTCCAGCGTGCGGTCCCTGGTTTGTTCCATTAAACCTGGTGGCGCTATTACCATTAGTCCCAACGTGCGGACGTTGGTTTGCTCCTGAACATCCAGTACTGTGGTCAGTCGCTGTCCACTTCCTTGCAGTTGTCTGAGTATCCCTGGCAATAGACTCCTGCTGAGTAAGACCTCTATACTTATGCTCTATGCTGTCTTAGCCACCTGACAGCTGGTCTACTCGCTCAGGCTGCCCTGCCCGGTATTGGTGAGGCCGGTAGAACCTTGACGATACCATCCTGTAGGTTGCCTCACCTGGTATTGGCAGGGCCGGTAGAGCCTACTCCAGTACTCCTTTGGGCTGCCCTGCCCGATATTGGTAAGGCCGGTAGAACCTTGTAATTCACCATCTTTAAGGTTGCCTTACCCGGTATTGGCAGGGCCAGTAGAGCCTACATTCAGCATTCCTTGGCAGCTGCCTTGCCCGGTATTGGTAAGGCCGGTAGAACCGGTATATGTCATCTCACGGTTGCCTTACCCGGTATAGGCAAGGCTGGTAGAGCCTGTCATTTATACTGACACTTGGGTTGCCTTGCCCGGTATTTGGGCAAGGCCGGTAGAACCTATTATATTTTATATTACTATTGTATTGTTATGTATGTTTAACCTACGGGGACTGCCTTTAACTTTTAATAAAGTTAAGTTATTTTACCAAACCTTAAGTCTGAGAGTCTTCAAATCCGTGACACACATACTCCACGTATGCCAGAGGTGTTTCCATTCTTATTACTAAACTAGTTTAATTTGAATTCATTAACGGATCCACAGGGACGTTACCTCTTCTTAACATGTAAATAACAGGGAGCTCTGTTTGTTTTACTGAATGTTTATATCCCGCCACCTTTCGACCCTTCAATTTTTAGAGACATACTTATATATTTCTGACAAGCCACATCACCATATAGTATATATGGGCGACTTTAATATAGCTACCAACTCTGACTTGGACAGATTAGGTGGGATGGCGGTTGACTCCAAATTGCATAGAGATGCCTTCCTCAGTCTCACAGGTGACATGGGATTCACAGATGTATGGAGGACTCTCCATCCGCAGGTTCGGGAGTTCTCGTGCCACTCGGCCACTTACTGTTAAAGTTTAAATGACACTCAGACTCAGGAGATGAAATAAAACACAGTTTTATTGAACAAGTTTAGCAACATTAACCCTCACGGGTCCAGCAGTATAGATGACACAATAAATGCTGACACAGGACAGGTTATGGCAAAATTACAATGAATACCTACATGGGTCCAGTATATGTACAAACAGACCATACAGTATACTGACACAGGTCAGGTAAGATCGTGTGAACTCAGACCAAGACAGCCAGGAACGGGTTACTATTAGGCCAATACAGCGAGCCGGCCCTAATAGTGCGAGGCCCTTGGAACTCCCACTCTGTACAGGGAGTGATAAATAGCGAGGAACACCCAGGAGAAAATGGAGGCCCAGGATACTAGGTCTGTCTCTGCAGTAACGGAGGACTGAGACAGTATGCTCGGAAGAATGCCCAACGGAGATAATGGAGGCCCAGGATACTAGATATGTCTCTGCAGTAACGGAGGACTGAGACAGTATGCCCAGATGAATGCCCAATGGAGACTGCACAGTGATAGACCAGAGACCAGTGGCACCTTCCCCGAAGGGGTTAACGCATTCCACAACCAACCTAGACTGCCTGATGGTAACACAGCTTGAGGCGCCCAACGCAACACCAGCCTCAGCCGTAGGCAGAAAGGAGGGACAAATGTACCGTGGTGATCTGAAGTAATAATCTTGGAATGTCGCCTGCGCGACACTGACAGACACATAAGAGACTCTGAGGCTCAATAGGATAGTCCGGAGACTGAGGCAGCAGTGGAACACCAAACCGAGGACCGGAATGGGACTGCAAGTCACTCCCGGGTCAGGAGCAGTAGCCCTACCGGGCCGGTACGCAATGCAGGAAGGTGCCAACAATCAGTACACCAAACGGGAACGTCAGCCAGGCTTGGTCGGTACACGGAGCAGGAACGTTAGCCAATCTGGGTCGATACACAGAGCAGGAATGCCAGCCAATCCGAGTCGGTGCACAGAGCAGGAACGTCAGCCAGGCCGGGTCGGTACACAGGCAGGAACAGATACAGTAGCGTAGTCAGGCAATCCGGGTCGGTACACAGGCAGGAAGAGATACAGTAGAGTAGTCAGGCAAACCGGGTCGATACACAGGCAGGAACAGATGCAGAAGCGTAGTCAGGCAATTGGAGTCGGTACACAGAGCTTCACACGGAGAACTGGATCAAGCGCTGGCAACGGAAACACCACGATGGGCAACAGCAAAGTGACAGGACCCAGTATTTAATGACAAATACCGGGCGGGACAAGATACTGCAACCAATGAGAATAGCAGTGTGTTAGACTGACAGAATGTTGCCAGGAAGCACGGGAACCGAGATACTTATAAAACTTTATCTAGAATTGATTATGTGTTCGCTAACCAGTTGACTTTGAATTGGGTTACAGATTGTTGTTTTCTGACCAGGGTAGCTTCTGACCACTCCCCGCTATTACTGACGTTACAGCGAGACCAGAGACCTAAGTCTAGAGTGTGGAGACTTAGTCCCGTATGGTTGACTAATGCGCATCTGGTGTCTAAACATAGAGAAGATCTATGTGAATATTTTGTCAATAATGTAAATACTTCTGCTCAGGCCATTGTTTGGGAGGCTGCCAAGGCAAATGCAAGGGGCTCCTTAATATCTCTTATATCTATGCAAAATAGACTTGGGTCTAGGGAGGTGGAGACATTGGAATCGGATGCTGCTGAGGCGGAAAATCAGTTTGTGGAAAAAGGGGATTCAGCCTCTTATACTAATTTTGTTTCTTGCTCATTAAAATATTCTATAAAATTGTCTGAACTAAGTGCCCTCCGTGTTTTTTACTTGAAACAAAATATTTTTGAAAATGGGGATAAGGCAGGGAAGCTAATGGCTCATCTTGTTTGTCAAAACAGGGGGAGTCCGTCGGTTTCTTCACTCCGAGATCCCGGGGGTGAACTGGTACTAGACCCACAGATGATTAACTTGCGACTTCGGTGCTTCTACTCTCGTCTATATGAATCTCGATTGACCTGCTCTGAGTCTCAAATTTCTTATTTTATTGATCAATGTGTCCTTCCACAACTTTCAAGAGGTGGTGGAGGCTATCCGTGGTTTGCTGGCAGGCAAGGCATAGGGTGTGGATGGTCTTCCTGCAGAATGGTATAAAGAATTTGTGGATGTCTTGGCCCCCCATTTATTGAATACCTTTTATGCTGCTATTGACGATGGACATCTTCCAGATTCTATGAATAATGCTTCCATTATTGTATTGCCCAAACAAGGAAAGGATCCGGAGATTTGCGATTCTTACAAGCCCATTTCCTTGTTGACTACAGATGCTAAAATTGTGGCGAAAATCCTGGCTACCAGATTAAATATGGTGCTGGGAACCACAGTACACGAAGATCAAACTGGCTTTATCCCAGGTAAATCAACATCACACAATCTTAGAAGTTTATTTATGCATCTGCAACTTCCTCACGATACCATGGGGTCTCGGGTGATAGCATCTCTCGATGCATCTAAGGTCTTTGACTCTGTCGAATGTCCACATCTTTGGCACGTGCTCCGGGGATTTGGGTTTGGCTCGTCCTTTATCAAATGGATACATATTTTATTTAGTAATCCCAAGGCTTCTGTGGTGGCTGGTGGACTCAGTCCTTCTCCTTGAATTGTGGCACTAGGCAGGGCTGCCCACTCTCATCCGGCCTGTTTGCTTTGGCCCTGGAACCCCTGACTGTTCTAATTCATGCAAATCCATTGATTAGAGGACTCAGTGTAGAAGGCAGAGAGGAAAAGCTCGCACTGTATGCTGATGACATCCTGCTTTTTTAGGTGATGATAGGAATTCCTTGGAGACCACATTACAGCTGGTGGACGATTTTGGTACATACTCCGGATTTCAAATAAATTGGACTAAGTCCTCTTTGAGTCCGATTGATAGTAATCTATGAGAATCTTATCCAACTGACAGCCCGCTGTCGTGTGTGGCTGAGTGTACATATTTGGGGATTAGGGTGGCAGCAATGACGGACTCCTTTTTGGAGATGAATTTGATACCTAATATTCAATATTTTAACGACAAAACAATGGCATGGCTTCACCTGCCCTTATATGTTATCAGTAGATCAAATCTTACTAAAATGATTTTTTTGCCTAAATTTTTGTATGTTTTTCAAAATACGCCGGTCCCTATTCCTAAAAAATATTTCCGACAAATAGACAAAATTATTTCACATTTCATATGTCGGGGGGGGGGGGTCGGGCTACACTCAAACGAAATACTCTCATGAGACCCAAAGGTGAGGGGGGAATTGCCTTGTCCAATTTCTATAGGTACTACTTAGCAGCACAATGTCGATATGCATTAGATTTTGTTTCTCCCCAACCTCGCTACCAGACTACTCAAATAGATACACTATTGTTATAGCCTGCTTATAAGCTGCCCCAGTTTTTGCATGGAGGTCCCGTGGTTTTTAAAATTCGGACTCCAATAGCAACAACCCTACATGAGGCGTGGATGGAGGTGAAAAAGCTACTGGGATATATTGCCATGGATCCGGATACCCCCTTATGGGGCGCCACGGGGCTACACCATCTACTTAGCAGCGATTTTGGTCCCTTGTAGGCTAGATTTGGGATTACTAACCTTGGACAGTTATACTAGGATAATCAGCTTAAATCCTTCTCACAATTACCGTATACCGCATAATCTCTTTTACTCATATTTATGTATTAGG
Source organism: Rhinophrynus dorsalis (assembly GCA_037306005.1). Lineage (NCBI taxonomy): Eukaryota > Metazoa > Chordata > Amphibia > Anura > Rhinophrynidae > Rhinophrynus > Rhinophrynus dorsalis. The sequence goes on from CM074723.1 coordinate 99,973,890, forward strand.
CATGCTCTTTGAGCACAGTGGGGCGATCGAGCCCCGATGATTTCCACGTTCCCGCTTCTTACTGGATTGATGTTTCTTGAGCCTTTGAGACCTCTTTCTTTCATTTACCAGTGGCTGGAATCTCACATGGGGTATCAGGAGTTCCCTTCATGGAACAAATGGGAAATGGATGTGGGTCCATTAGAGAATTGGGAATGGGATTTGGCTAAGGTGGGACTAGCACTGGTGGCGACATCAACTAGACACCAGATGATACAGTTGAATATCCTACATAGAATTTAATATACGTTGGTCAGACTGTATTGAACGGGGAATTCTAGTACCTCGGTGTGATAATGTTCAGGGCACATACTTACATCTGGGAGTGTCCTGGAGTCAGGAGGTTCTGGAAAGAAATAATGCATATTGTGATCCTGGTGTTGGGGAGACCTGTTCCTGTGACTCCAAAGATTTGCTTACTGTCTGTTTTTCCCGATGAGATTGAGGATGCAACTGACAGATCTCTACTGAGTGAGCTCTTGGTAATGGCGATAAAAGTGGTGGCCTTGAACTGGATATCAAATACAGTTCCCAATTGTAGGGAGTGGATAAACCTAGTTTTGCAATGCATTCCACACTATAAATTGGTTTACCTACACCGGGGTAATCCAACTAAGTTTGACAAGATCTGGGGTAGATGGCAGAACTGGTGAACGAATAGAGCAGATAATACTGTGGCACCTGATGATGTGCAACTTACTGGTGATGGTTGATTGAGGTCACACCTGCTTGTTGCGTGGATGGCTGTGATGTATAATTGATGAGAGACATTGTGTATGAACCCTGTACTTGCCAGGATCTCGTGAAACTGCTGGCTGGTGGGCGGTTGGGGGGAGGGTGCTGCGGGTTCGGGAGAGAGAGGAATCGGGGTCAGGGGGTATAGTAAAATTTAAGTTAGGTTACATTTTAGGAGTTTTGGTTATTGGAGGTTAAAATAATAATACAAACCTCAGGTTGACTCTGTACGCCCTACTGATATGCATATGTTCTTTTCATTATTACAAATGTCTACATACTTTTGCTGTACCTGAACGATTATACATGTATTTTTCTGTATTGTGATGTGTATGGAGCAACCTGATAATAAAATATATTTGAAAAAAAAAAAGAGACAAAGAGAAAGATGGAAAGGAAAAGGGAAAAAGTGGGGAGACGATAAGGAAAGGTGAATACGTGCCCTAAATGTGGCTCAGGCTCATAGGTAATCTTATAGTCTGAACTAGGTGGGGAACCAGTATCACAAACCCAACTCAAACACAGGCGACCTGAATAAAAATACCCACTCTTAGGATTGTACAGAGTCAATGAGTCTCAGGAACCTAAACCAAGGGCCAATGGAAGCTTGAAATGCCTCAGGTGAGACAGTGGAATACACATACAAATACACGTAGTGGATTTCCACCTACCTGGAATGCACAACCAAGCTGCAGTGACCAGAATAGTCCAGCTCCTCATGGACCCAGAGGAGAGAGAGCCAGTTCCCAAATCCTCAGGAAGAATTTCTTGAAAGAACATCTCTGGGGTGCTGGGTACATCCAGATGAGACATAGATGAAATCTGGGTGTGAACCGACCTCCAGAAACCCAACACCAGTGGGCATGACCACCACACATGAACCAGAGTACCATCTGAAGCACCACATCTCCAACACAGTCCCTGCCTATCATCCCTAAATTTAGAAAACAGGTTGGGTGACCTATACGAATGAGTCAATAATTTATAATTAGTTTCCGTGTAAGCCACAGTCGAGATATGTCTACGGCACAGCCTGAAAGCACGTGTTCATTGAACATCTGTAAAAGACATCACTAGGTCCCTCTCCCAAGTGGTTCTAAAACCACAAGCTAAACTAGAGGATGAAGGCATGAGCAAGGCATAAAGGGGCAACAAACCCCTATGTATCAGGACTCGAGATATGGAGTACTTTTCGAATTGGGTAAAAGGTTATGAAACAAAGGACCTAAGAGCTGGGGAGGAAAGTAGATGCCAAATCCAAGTCCACCAGTCCAGCCTCCTTCCATCATTGCAGAGCAAGCCTTACTATTCCAGATTTAAAGTCCGGATTAACAAGAGTAGAAATGGACGAAAATTTCCACCTCAAAATGAAATCGGAGAAAAATGGCACTTACCGGTTGGCAAAAAATTTCCCATGAAAAGTGCTGATTTTTACAGTTTTTCGTCAAGCTCATTCCATTGAAATCAATGGGAACATAGAAGTTACGCACAACACATAGCAAATATTTTATTTCCCAAAGGCATAGTATAAAAGAGGCATGAGGGTGCCTGTGCTGGTGGGGTGTGGGGAAAGAATCAGTTGAGCAGGGAATTATTTTTTGGAGGTTATTTACTGGGATTGGGGGGCACTTAATAAAAAAGAAATCATAAATAAAATATAATAAAATAAAAACCGTAAGACATGGTATAAAGGGGTCTGAGAAGGGTTCCTGTGTTGGTGAATGAATTAATCATTTGAACAGGGGATTTGTTTTGGGGGATTTCTTGACTTCTATTAGGGGGACAGTTAATAAAAAAAATAAATAAATAAAATAAAATTAGAAATTTGTATGTAAAGTGATAGAGACAGGAACCCCTTGACATAAACTGCCACTGGGGTGGACTGATACTTGACTTGATAGAGTATTTTGAAGAGGATGATTTGTTTGATTTGTTGTTAGAGGCCTTTGTAGGACTTAGACTTATTAGATGCCCAAGCCCTGAAGAAACAATGATTTGTAGGACTTAAGCTTGTTTGGCACAAGCCCTAAGGAAACATTGATTTGTAGGACTTGTTAGAAACAAACCCCCGAAAAATTGTTGTTGTTTTTTTTTTTTGTAGGACTAGTTTTTTATTTATTTATTTTATTTTTTTTTTTTTTCAAAACACAAGCCCTGAGAAAAAAATAAAAATGCCCTACTGGCCTAATGCCAGGAGGTCATGTTAGCCGGTGGCCACTTTCAAATGTCCTCCTGAGTTGCAACTGATGTTCTTTCTGTTGAGTTGTTTAAATAGCAGGATGATTAGTCAGCTGAAAAGGAATGGGATCACCAAAAGCAGTAACATGAAAGATCGATGATGAAGGTTCCACTTGCCACAACTGGCTCCAGTGATGTGCCTGAGGCAGTAGCAGCAGAATAAGTAGCCCCCAGTATATGTGGAGAGAAGAAGAAATTGGCCATTAAATCTTCTCCACCTGCCCCTCCTCCAAAATCATCATGGGCGTGTTGTTATTAGAATATATTTTTTCCCTTGAGAGCAGGAACAGCGGGTCTCATCAGCAACTGCAATATGCACCGTGTGTGTATGGTAAATAACATCTGGGGGCACAATTGTATCCAAACACCTGAAACCTAGTACTGCCACTATTAATGTACCCCTTTTCCAGACCCGCTAAGGACACATGACAACTTGCTGACCGTTTAATAGTAATGATGAACCCTCCCTGCCACCATCTTAGCAAATTCTGCTGGATGGAATCTCCTCAGATGCCACTTGATGCACTGATTGCTATTCTCCTCCACCGCACTGGCATGTGTGGTCAGTGCACCACACAGTGTGCAATGGGTAGAGATGAACTGCAATATCCTAACTTCAACAGAGTGGGTATCATGTGGCAGGGAAAGTAATGAACAAGGTGTTTTACTCATCCTGGAACTTCCAGTCTCTGCCTTGGTTGTTCTATTCCTCCTCCTCTTTGATCTCACCACTTGTTGCCTTTCTGGAGAGTCAGGGACAGTAAAAGTGGTGCTTGATTTCTGTGGTGGGTGTTTGGCTTTAACATGTTTGATGTAGATGTTATGATGTCTGTGTTTCATGTGTGATATCAGGGCTCTTGTGCCAAGGTGTGTTCCCTCCTTTCCTCTTTTCACTGACTTATAACAAATTGTGCTGTTGTTGATGACTGCACTGTGCCTACCCCAACAGAAAAATAGTCCCACACCCATGATGACTTCAGGGGGAAGGGAACAGATGGAGAAGAATGGCCTCTTTCTTCTTGTCCTCCACATTGCCCTTCATTGGCTGTGATAGTGGATAATGTTGCTGCTGTTGCTGCTACTGCCTCAGATTCAGCATTGCAACTAGGATCAGGAGTATTGCTACTGCTGGAAATTGGATCCTGTCCTATTCCCGCATCACTTGTTAACCCCATTCCCACTTTGTCCAAGGTGGTCTGTGACACACTAGCCTGCTCCTCAGAATCCTGCTGCCCTTGCATCTCAGCATCAGAAGGAATTAGAGCAGTTGCAAATTCCTCTAATTCCAAAATGTCATTGCTGTTGGTGGTGGTGATGCCCAACCTCATCCCTGTCTCCCATTCCTTCTCAGTTTCTGCTTAAAGGTCATCAATGTCTCTTCTACCCCAGTTTCTCCAGCGTCATCAACACCATCACCACTAGTCCCTACATGCTGTTGATGCTGCTGCTGTATTCCAGACATCTCACTGCTGACTGGAGGAGGTGACAAGCAATGTGACAGAGGGTCCCCTAATGCCACACTTGCCATTTCCTTTTGACCTGAAGAAGAAGGCAGACTAGCACTAGCAGCAGTAGCAGCAGGCACAGGTAGCTGATCTGTGTCCCTGCTGGTGATGGTATTAATTCTGAGCCTGCTCTCCCCCAACACCAGTTCTGGCCTCTTAAGGATCATGTTTAATTTGGACAATGTAGTGAATGGAAGGGGACTCCCAGAGCCAGAATGGTGTGGACTCCCTTGACTGCTAGTCTGGATACTCTCAAATGTTTCCCCTACCACTCTGGCTTCTTCACCATTACTGCTACTACTACTAACACCAACCACATCAAGTTCAGCCGCAGAGTCTTCCTCCTCAGTCTCACAGTCACTAGTAATATGAGGATATTGTTGATTACCCCCTCCTTCACTCCTAACACTAACAAGCTGCTGGACCTTAGTAGCAGTAGTACTAGCACTGGCAGGACTGCTTGGGAATGGCAAGTGTGATTTAGGGTCCCTTGCTGTTACACTTGGCATAATTTTCTCCTTCCCCCTCTGAGTACTACAAGAAACACTAGCAGCAGGCAAATAATTGTTGGCAGCAGGTTCAGCACTAGCAGAAGGTTCAGCACTGGCAGCAGGTTCAGCACTGGCAACAGGTATGATACTAGTGGCTGCAGGTACAGCAGTGGTGGCACTGACAGCCGGGGCAGCACATCTGGCAGCAGGTACAACACTAGTGGCTGCACGTACAGCAATGGTGGCACTGGCAGCAGGGGCAGCACGTCTGGCATCAGGTACAACACTAGTGGCTGCAGGTACAGCAATGGTGGCACTGGCAGCAGGGACAGCACGTCTGGCAACATATACAACACTAGTGGTTGCAGGAACAGCAATGGTGGCACTGGTAGCAGGGGCAGCACATCTTGCAGCAGGCACAGTCAGCTGGCCTGTCCTGCCCTCACTAGTACTATCCTTTTCTCCCTCCCTTCCCATTCCCTTTTCTCCCTTCCTTCTTTTTTCTCCCTTCCTTCCCATTCCCTTTTCTGCCTCCCTCCCTTCTCATTAAATTCCCCAAGATCCCTTGGGGTGATTTAGGGGGACTGGACAGCCTTGGTTCAGTACTGCTAGTCACTTTCTCCTCCTCCTCCTCTGACTCAATGGACACATAATAAGGGTCCTGCCAGTTCCTCTTTTTGCTGCTCATAGTGATAGGAGTCACTATGAGCCTCTCCTGCCCCAAGTTTTCCAAAATATCACAGCAGAATAGCAGAGCCCGTCTACCTCTCTGTAGCTGCATCTATTGTGTCTGCCTTCAGCGAAAAGAAGACAAGAAGTCAGACAGTATAGTTAAAATCACCTTTATTATAATAATAAATAGTAGGCAAATACTAATGATACTATAAGCAGAGGGTGACTGGAGAGGCTAGAGACTCTATCAGAAATAGGAGCCTGCTGACTGGTCAACCACAACTTATGGAGACTAGGCCGAGGCCCACTGGTAGTCTCAGGGTAATAGGTTATAACAACACAGAACCTACTGTCTCCCTTAACGTAGCAACAAGGGAGACTACTAACTCATGCCTGCAGTCAGTGAGGAAGAACTCGTCTCCAATAAGGATCACAAAAGTGGAGACTACTGACTCATACCTGCAGTAAGTAAGGCCAGAGTCTGCCAGAGCCCCAGGTCTGCACCAGGATGGGTGTCTGTGGGGAACGGAACCACACAGCAGAGTGAACAGACAGAGCCACAGATCAGCATCAGGTAGCATAGTCAGACAAGCCAGGTTCATATACGGAGTGGGTAGTCAGCCAGAGCCACTGGTCTGCACCAGATTGGATGTCTAAGACAAATGGAGTGCACAGAGAGAATGGTCAGACAGAACCACTGGTCAGCACCAGAATGGATAGTCAGACAAGCCGTGTCATACACAGGATACAGAAACAACTGGAACTAGAACTGCACTGAACAAGAACGTAAGGATAATGAAATACAGGCCCAGAGAGGTTTATAAAGGAGTAGGAGAAGACGGGAACAATTAGGTTCCGCAGGCTGGGCCTATAACAGATGTCCAGGCAAGTGCCTGATCAAAGATGCCAGTAACAAGGAACATACGCAGGGAGGCTGCAGGCAAAGAGGGACGTAGCCAGTGACGCCGGAGCGTAAGTCCAGAACCCTACTCCCGGCTGAATGGCGCAGGCAGAGGTAAGGCACTGTGACACTTCATCCTTGCCTTTGTGTTTGTTTATGGCTGCAACTGCATTCTCCTGTGCTCCTGAGTATCCATGTATGACCTGGCTTCCTCTGACATCCCTTCTGGCTCCTGACTCCTGGCTTGCTCCTGACATCATTGACTTCTGTATTCCTGGCTTGTCTGAGTACACATATTTGTTCCTGACCCCGGCTTGTCTTTTGGTTTACGCTCCTGGATTACCAGTCTGCTTTGTTTGTTTTGATTACTTTAATAAAGATGTTTTGCCCTCCTGTCTCAACGTCCTTCTCTTGAGACCCAGTTGCACCAGTGTGGGAATTTCTCCAAAAAGAGAAGTCTGGCAGAGAGCAACTATAAAAATTGGTGACTGTGATTTGCTGGTGATAATACTCGCTCTCAAAGAATGTAGGCATTTGCTCGAGGTAACTTCTGTGCCAATCCTAATCCTCAAGGATCATAAAAACCCCACCTACCTGTCCGAGGCTAAGTGCTTGACTCCAAGACAGGCCCAATGGGCCTTATTTTTGTCTAGTTTCAGTTACATTATCTTGTACGTGCCATGTACAAAAATTCTGGGCTCATGCCCTATCTAGACAGTTCTCGGGTGATAAGGAGGAGAGCCCTCCTAATCCTATTATTCCTCCGGACCGAGTACTGGCCACCATTTGTACCAGCATAAAATCTCCCCTCGGGGAGAAAATACGGGCCACCCAAGTAGATGCACCTGCTGAGACTCCCTCTGGGTGCTGTTTCATACCTGTTAACCTCCGTACCAAGGAACTTTCAACCTACCATAATACTAAGTCAGTAGGACATCCTGGAAAAAAAACATCTTCTCTGGTCGGTTTGCCATCCCTTCTGGTGGCCAGAACTTAATAGAGATATTGCTGCCATTGTCACTGCCTGTCCAGTCTATGCGCAGACCAAATCACCCCATCACCTTCCAGTGGGCCTTCTCCAACCCATACCCAAAGGTGAGAAGCCATGGGCACACCTTGCCATGGACTTCATAGTTGACCTCCCTCTGTCCAACTGTAACACTGTCATCCTCATGGTTGTCAACCTATTTTCTAAGATGATCCACTGCATACCATTCAAAAAACTCACATCCGCTAAAGAGTTGGCTACAGTCTTTATCAAAGAGGACTATCAGCTACACGGGGTTCCAAAAGTCATAATTTCCAACTGGAGTAGCCAGTTTGTCTCGAGATTCTGGAGGGCCTTTTGTGAGCAACTAAGTATCCAATGCTCCTCCTCCTCCGCCTACCACCTGCAATCGAATGGGGCTGCAGAAAGGGTTAATCAGGCCTTGGAGCAATTCCTGTGGTGCTACATCTTGGACCATCAGAATAACTGGTCAGATCTGCTACCTTGGGCGGAGTTTGCTCATAACAGTGCAGTCTCGGCTTCTACCCTGCTCTCCCCCTTCATGGTGAATTATGGGTATCAACCCTCCATGATTCCAGATTCCTTCGCTCCCCAGGGGATTCTGGCTCCCTGTTTTGTGGGACCTTTGCATATCCTCTGACGTGTGAGCCCTGTGGTCTATGCCCTAGACCTCCCCCCAATATGCAGATACACAATGTGTTCCATGTCTCACTTCTGAAACCCATGGTTTGTAATCGTTGACATCATCATGAATATGTTCCAGTGTCACTTAAGCAGGAAGTAAGTGTTGTGGGAAAAAGGACAAATGCACTCTGCATGCTAACACATTTTTCAAGGTAAATGTTGCACCATATTAAACATAGGAAAAAATGTGATGGAATAGGAAAAATTGTGTTAGAATAGGAGAAAAATGTGTTGGAATAGGCAAAAATGTGTTCAAATAGGCGAAAAGGAGGAAAAATTTGCATTGGAGAAAAAGAAAAAGCTTTCGCAAAAAAGTGAAAAATCTTCCGTTTTTCGCGAAAAGTTATTCAGGAAATGTTTTCACTTTTCGCCCACTCCTACTCATAACCCAGATAAATTAGAATTTTATAAACTTTCCTGCTGCCAAATTAGACTTTTTCTGAACCCTGTGTGTTCCCTCTTGAAATAACTGTACCTAATTATTTCTTACCTACTGCTCTTGATCCAGCTGTGTTAAACTTTTGTAATGCATGAACATTATGCAACCTATTAGAGAGCATTGTGTTACATTCCCCCTCTGACACTCAGCGGGTTACATATTAGGCACTGAACCAGTCAGCATTCAATATATTTATTCAATGTTATTCTGATAATCAGAACCAAAACATTTCTTATTATTTGATCTGTACTGAATCAAGGTAAAATATGACAAATGTTCAACAGATTTCATAGTTAAATTGTTAGGGGAAAAATAAAGCATTCCACAGCAGTATTTCAGTTTCACTTTGAAAGTAACAGACATCTCAAGAGAATTATAAGTTTGATCTTATCTAGAATTTAACATATTTATATTTGAAAATGAGAAAATCTTTCATTTGGTGAATTATTTAACCCCTTAGAAACTAGCGATGTATCCAAAACAATAAATAATTGTTATCTGAATCATACAAGGCTTGATTCTATTACCACTGGTAATGGTAAAAAAAAAGACGGATCGATAAACCCACCTATGTACCTCAGCTATTCTATAGCTGGCGAGGTACATGGAACAACCATCATTGCTGGACAAAAGTCACGTTTTGGTCAAATGCTCATAGTTGGCTTTGTTCCCACATCTCACACTAAACAGTGCAAATTATGGGAACATCAAAGGAAAAAAACAACCCTCCCACACCTCCCGTAAACTAACCTTACACTATCCCTAACATGGACACTTAAATAATACTACCCCTAACACTATCCTACACATGGAAATGTGACGCTTTCCTGTCATCCACTGTCCGTCTTGTTTCTTTTCTGTTCAATCTTGTTAAAAAAATCAATTAATTCTGTTTTTTCACCATGAAAAGTGTATTCCTTAACATGTGGCAAAACCACATGGAATAGAGTAACAAATTCTACTTTTTTTACTTGATGTCCAGTGGATGCATATCTTTCACCTGTTAGTTTTGCATGGCGGTGGTTGTTAACAACACAGTTGATAAAATAGCAAACTTTGCTTTAAAAAAATAGCGGAGCTAATAGTATTGAGCCCCTAGAAGGTTGAATGAATGTATGATGACTGTTTACAAATGTAACCCCTCTTTATTGTACAATATATTTAGTTTATCAAGGGCAGAGATTAGTGATGGTGCCAGATTACTTCTCTTGATAATAAGCTGCACCATTGCATGCATAATGCAATATTAGCACACTGGTAAGAAAACATATTGTTCAACAGACGCTGTCAGTCATATACTATGGGAATGTAGTGTATTCCTCTGAGCCACAAATTAATCTTGGTAAACCTGACACCATATAATTAATTATGCTGCTTTGCCCTCCATTGTAATTAGACTACCCATAATTGTGATATTAAAGAATTAAAGTGGCTAATGCTCAAATCTAGACATATCTTTTACCTTTCTAGCCTAATTTCAATTCACTTCTCTAAAAAGCTACCAGATACCTGAGCAGTATGCTCATGCAAGCTTTCCATATTAACTATAACCTCCTCTCTACTGATAACAACTTCATATCCCAAACTACAAAGAAGAAGCCAGTGGATCTGCCTTCTCCTTCAGAGCTCTAAAAACCTGGAATAACCTACCTGAAAAATCAGATCTTCTCCCAGTTTAATAACTTCTGCTTTGTATCTAAAAACAATATATAACTGTATACATTTTTCTGAGTGTTTATCCTGTTTTTGTTTCTCTATGTTGTGTTAATATGTAAATTCTTATTGTAAAAGATCTCCAGGATATATCTGAAAATGAGAGAAATATCAATGTATTTTTCATGGTAAAACATTTTATAAATAAAAAATATCAGTTTGGTAAATATGGCTTGGTCCATATATTCTTTTTTTTTTATCAGAATACATAGACTTCAGAATAGAAATCATTCACTTAAAGAAGTTGCTCCCATTTTAGTTTTAAATCTTATGATACATGGTATTTCAACAAATACGCCATGCAAATTTTCACTACGTCACAACTAATTTAAAAATTGAAGCTCAGTATTGACAAAATGAAACCAGAATATTTGTTTTCCCTCTTTATCTTATTGTTAGTGCAAAAATTGCTGTCCAGGTTGCATAACATCATCAGATATGCCATTGATTACTGTAAAATGACAATTTCAGAATCTACTGGGGCTTTGTCATATAGAGACAAGAAGAAAAGAAATACAGATTATTTGTGTGAGAACAGTAAACATACGCATATGCATAGAAACAATATACCCTTATAATATTTTTTATTTTCTGTTAGACTTGTAATAATAGATCAGTAATATTAAATGTGTTAAGTGTTTTTTTTACAGGGTAATGTAAAAATATTACAACAGTAATAAAAGGTAACAGCTTGCTTATTCTTCCATTTTCTACAGAAGCTTATTAGATAACGAGATTGTGCGCATGAAATGGTGGGCTGTACTGAATACAATTTAATACCGATGCCAGTAGGAGAAGAAAATGAAGGCGAGTGTAGCAACTCATAAAGGAGAAACAATGACTTTTTTTACAAAACTAAATTTTACTAGCAGAAAAGATGGATATACTGGAATTATACTTTCTGTAGCTATAGGAAGGGTAATCTTTCAGACAGATTAATGAGGAAATATAGTGCATGGGCCCTAGAGCACTTTTTTGTTTCCAGGATAATATGTGATTTAAATCCCAAAAGTACCTTTTGAGCATTACAATGCCCTCTGATAATAGTGTTTCTTGCATAAAGATAGATAAAAATAAAACAGTCCCCCTTGATTTTCCCATTTTAGATTTAAAGTACATTTTCTATTTCTTTTCTATGTTAAAGGAGATTCTATTGAAGAGAGTCACATTTAATAAGACAAAGAGAATTTCTAATTATGCTACCTGTCAAGATGAGAATCTATTGAATTGAGGCTACGATATTGAAGAAACAGAAGAAAGGATTGCAAATACTCCAGTTTGCTTTGGCATATGATTACTATTTGCACTAAGATATTGCTAAATGTAAATCAAGCAACTACAAAGCTGTATTCTTAGAGGTAAACAATGAAATGTCAGAATTTCACATGACAGTCTTCATTTCTTTATTCCAGCCCAGATTTGATTTAGCACCAATAATATATTAGTATATAAATAATAAAAAAATATTAACATATACCTGCATCAGCTGGATATTTCAGGTTGCAGAGAGAGGTAGTTTCTTGCTGTGAAAGAAATGCTTAAGAAATTGTCTTTTTCATGTTTTAGAATCTTTAAATAAATACTTGATTTAACAATAAAAGAAAAAGAAGACATTTAAATGGCATATCATTCTGATAATTCACTCAAACAATTTAACATTTACACTTTATTTCTTTTAATTAATGCCTTAAGGTCCAGTGACGTGTCCAGACCATCACTACTATTTTTGCCTAAAGGACCAGTGATGGTCCTGACAAAACACATATTTTTTACTCACAGTGCTCCGGCGGAAGCCTGTGACTTGTAGCTGGGACCGAAATTGACCACTTCAAGACCGGAGAGGTCACTATCTGTACCCCTGTTCAGCGTGACTGATCACGTGTGCCGGCTCGTCAAACTTCCCTATGTGGTCCTTATGTGGTCCTTACAGGACCACACACCCCAGGACCACTGGTCCTTAAGGGGTTTAAGTAGTATGAATTGAAAATACTCTAATAATTTCTCACTTAACTTATTATTACAACTAGAAAATACTGTCTTTTGAAACAAAAAGCAAGAGCAAAATTCATAGTGGTCACTGGTGTTTTATTTTTCCATAGTAAGGAACGTGTGGGAATATTTTTTATATCTTATCTCTTATTTAATAAACTATTATTCTATTATGCTATAATAACACTTTATTCTCTATTTAACAAATGAAGGAGCAGTGAATAAATACAGGGTAATGATGCATAATTACATTCATTACTGAATTTGCAGTACCTAACCAGGTCCAATAGTATGAGGTAACCTTGTGGATAGGGGTGGGTGAAAAGTAGGAAAAATTTCCTGCATGACTTTTGGAGAAAACTTGCATATATTTTGCTTTTTCTGCGAACGTTTTCTCCTTTTCACCAATGCAAAAATTTCCTCCTTTTCACCAATATTTCCTATGGGTACTACATTTCCCACTACAATATTACTTCTATTGAGGGCTGTAGTGGAGAAATAAGTAACTTGAAAGTCAAAGTTGTGAGTACTAATGGAACATATGCCTTGAAAAATGTGTTAGCCCAAAACACTAACTTCCCACTTAAGTGACACTGGCACATATTCATAATGATGATGTCAAGTAATAACAAAATAAAGTACAGCCTACAATGTGGCAGATGTGTATTGTAGTGGTGGTGGTGGGGGACTGGCTGGTATAGTGATTTGTGTATGTATATAGTTTTTAACATTGTCATGTTTGTGTCAAATCGCTATCCTCCTTCTCAGATTATTCACACATTACTTTACACTCCTAACAGTGGTCCCAAATAAGGATGGGCTAAACATTTCACCACAAACTGAAATTGGTGAATAATGGCACCTCCCGCTTGGTGAATAATTTCCCGCGAGAAGTTCTAATTTTCGCTTTTTTTTTGCCTAGCTCATTCCATTGAAATCAATGGGAACATTGAATTTACACACAACACAAAATTAAGATTATTTTGTTCCCAAAGACATAGTGTAAAAGGGGCAGGAGGGTGCCTGTGTTGGTAGGGTGTAGGGAAAGAATCACTTGAACAGGGAATTTTTTTGGTGGGGTTGTTTACTGGGATTGGGGGGCACCTAATAAAAAAATAAATCCTAAATACGAATCAAATACCCCATAAGACATGGTATATACGGGGTCTATGAGGGGTGCCTGTGTTGGTGGGTAGAGTCTGGGGAATAAATTAGTTGAACAAGGAATTTGTTTTGGGAGGTTTCTTGACTGGTATTCGGGGGACAGTTAATAGAAAAAAAATAAATACATGAAATAAGAAATTTGTATTTAAAGTGATTAAGGCCTAGAACATAGCTATCCTGTAAGTATGCAGAAACCATCTCACATGCAGTGGGACCACTTGAAGGAGCTACATGGTGTTCCTGTGTGTCAGTTACCAACCCATACTCATGGAGCAAGTCCCAAAGAGATGTGCCGCCGGCACCACCACCCGTACCAGTGTTGGGTTTTTGTCGCCCCTGCTGAGACCCATGAATCGCCCTGTGTTCTGAATGGGATATTCTGGTTGATGATGTAGCTGCTTCTGCTGGTTCAAATGCTTTGCTGCCTTCTTTTTCACTATACTGCCTAGATGTTTGTTGTGCCCTCACTTTCTCCCTCTCATCCTCCACAATGCAACCCTCCACTCGATCAATAAGCATATTTTGATATTCCTTGACAGAATCCGATTCCTCAGAGAGTTGCTGCTGATCTTCATGACTACTTGTTGTGACAACTGCTGATGAACTTTTATCAGAAATGCAGAAATTTTGTGTTTGAAGCTGGGGTCCAGCAAAGTGGCAAGAATGTATTCCTTGTTGCTTTTAATAGACACTATGCGAGGCTCTTGTTCAAAGCACTCTATCATATCATTTACCAGCTGGTGCACATCTGTGTTGTCATTATTGTAAGAATTATCAGCCATTCTCCTAATTTTTTTTGCAATAAAAATATCAGTGGTAGAATTTCACTAATTCCTGCCCCGAAGCAACTCACCAACATGGTTGCCTCTTCAAAAGGTTTCAGCAGTTCACATAAATTGCACATAAGTTGCCATTTGCAAGGTGACAAAGAGGCTCCAAAGCCTTCCAGTTTTGAATGGTGTACTCGCTAATGGCCTTATTCTGCTCATACAAATGCTCTTGTATGTACATAGTGGAATTCCACTAGGTATGGACCTCCATTTTCAGCTGGTGATGGGGAAGGTTGTTACGATCTTGTATAGAGTGTTGCGTGCACTGTAGGGGTGACTAAAATGGGCAAAGATTTTGTGGTCAATAGTAAGCAGCTCTCTGAGGTTTTGGATTCTGCCAGGAATTTGGTCACAACTAAATTTAGCACATGGGCAAAACAGGGCACATACATCATATCACCTATTCTCAAAGCAGCAATTATGTTGGAGCCATTGTCAGCAGACACAAAACCAGCTTTTAAGGAGCAGGGTGCAAGCCATTCCTCTATCACCTGCTCTAGCTTACTTAAAACATCTATGGCTTTATGGTATTGTCTCTCAAAACTCTGCATGCACAAGGTGATATGCCAATGGTATGGTCTATTCTGCAGTTTCTGCAACCTTTTAATCACACTGCCAGAACCAGAAGCACAATTACTGGCTGTCACCTGATGCTGTAAGATAGTGTTATCCACTGTCGGTGCTGGTAGGGAAACCCAGTGAGCAATCACAATCATATAGTCTGTGCTCTGCCCACTTGTCCACATATCTGTTGTGAGGTGGATTTTCTTGCCTTATGCACTTTTCAGCCCTTTGCAACCCACACTAACCACCTGCTTGTACAATTCAGGCACAGCCATCCTGGAAAAATAACTGTGGCTTGGGATATTCCTGCGTGGAGCTACACATGACATCAGTTGTCTGAAACTTCAGTTTTCTACAAAAGAATATGGCAGCATGTCCATTGTCAACATCTTTGCAAACTTGCCATTCCACATATGTACATTGTAATTGTTTTTGTGAAGTTTTTGACTACTTCCCAGAAACCCAGTCAGTGTGGGTTGGCAGGACATGGCAGAATAAGCCTGGAACTTTATTTCTTTAACAACATGACTAGAGGAGGTGGTGGCAGTAGAGGCAGCATGTGTGGGCAGTCTATTACCATTTCCATCTCCTACAGAAAAGCCAGATTCATCAAACTCCTCTGCAGCAGTAGCCATAGGTGTCATTTGGAGGGAACTAACTGTTGACACTGGCAGTAGCACACACTCTGACACATAAATAACTTCACTACTTTTTTGTTCTGCCCTACAGCCCTGGGAACTTTTTAGAGTGCTTCTGCTGCTAGTTGCGGCACCTAGGTCAAGTCAGACCTTTGGTTGTGCTTCAGGTGGGATATCATAGAGGAAGTGCCTAGGTGTGAGCCTGCTTCCCCACCCCCACTCACGTTCTATTTGCACAGACAAACAGATAGCAACATGCTTAGCTTGAGGATCCTGAGTGGAGTATCTCCATACTGTGGGCTTCAGGGACTGAGGGGTTCCTGAGGTACCTGTATGCATTTATTCTGGCTATTGTTACGGTTACCCAGGAATAATTCAGGAGTCAGTATGGTGTATAGTAAAATTCCCCTTTAGTCAAAATAAGCATAAATATATATATATATATATATATATATATATATATATATATATATATATATATATCAGCAGAGAAACAGGAAGTTGCAGAGGGTCACAAATTGAGCCAGCAGCAACTATCAGCAATAGTAGGCTGCCCAGAAGAGACCTCACTGCTAGAGACTTGGCTTAGGCCAATGGTAGTCTCCTCTGCAACCCAGAACTGGAACCGGATCTCGAGAACAACTGCCAGGAACTAACTAAGGAAATACCACTGACTCATGCCTGCAGTCAGTATGAGTGGAGCTGATCTCCCCAAAAGGAAGGCAACGAGGAGGATACCTGACTCACGCCTGCAGTCGGTAAGATGGTAGTCAGCCAGAGTCACAGGTCTGTACCAGATGGATGTCCACTAGAAGGTGGCAACACTGAGGGGATAGTCAGAGAGAGCCACAGGTCAGCACCAGGTTGGCTGGTCAGACAAGCCTAGGTCATACACGGAGTGGGTAGTCAGCCGGAGCCACAGATCTGCACCAGATTGGATGTCCACTATCAGGCGGCAACATGGAGCAGGTAGTCAGACAGATCCACAGGTCAGCACTAGGTTGGATGGTCAGACAAGCCTTGGTCATACATGGAGCATGTAGTCAGCCAGAGCCACAGGTCTGCACCAGATTGGATGTCCACTATAAGGCGGCAACACGAAGGGGATAGTCAAACAGAGCCACAGGTCAGCACCAGGTTGGATGGTCAGACAAGCCTAGGTCATACATTGGAGATCAACACTAAAGAACTGCACTGGACACCAATTTAAGGGCAACTGGACTTACAGTCCATCGCCCCTTTTAACTCCCTCCAGGAAGTAGCAGGGAGGAGTCTCAAGTTGCCACAGGTATAAAGGACACTTGCGTCATTCCCACTGACGCGCGTCTGAAAGTGACACAATGGACTGGAAGAAGCGTTGTATCCTGCAACATTCTGATCCACTGCATCACATAGGGGAAGGACACGGTCAGCCGAGGGAGGTACTTACCGCGACCAGGCCGCAAGCAAGGAGAGACGTGAGAAGTGACGCCCGAGTGCCACTCCCGGAACAAGTCTCTCAGCAGATCCCCGCCATACAACGCTGGAACTAAAGTAAGAGCTGTGCCAGCTATATCGCATGAATGTGTGTAGGTTTGGGCTCTATGGGGATCATAATCTATATGATATGGCTTTCCCATGGGATTCCAAGCTCCCGTATGTTATGTGTGTGGCCTGGGATATATATAGGTTTTATAGATCTCTTGCTGAAATCAGTTGTGATTTTGATGTTTAGTATGTGTTGCAGTACAGAGTGATACATCAATACTTGCCGCTATTTATATTAAGATACATATTGTGCTCTGTTCCGTTTTACGCTCATATATATTATATATTTGAGACAGGATTTTTACAATTCATGGATGTCTGTGTCTCTTTTTATATGATGGTTGAATCATTGGTCCATTTAGGGACGGATATATAGTCATTATATTATATTTATTTATTTTAGGTAGATACATGTGTTTGTGATTAGATAGGTATTTATAAGGGGTTACTGATCAGGTTGCTGAATAGACACCCTGGATTACCTCTCACAAATCCTTACAGGGTTAAGTTATGACATTAACCCTATCCTTAGGGTGGATAGCTAAATGGAGGCTTGGAACTATGGGATATATGAGTGGAACGCATACGTAAGATTTGTGACAGGTTTAGCGAGAGTAGCTAATTGAATGATTACCATCTTTCCTCAGTATGACCGAATCCAATTAGAGGTTACATTGTTGCACTTGATTTTTATTTTTTTTTTAAAGTACGTAAGGTGTTTTTTTTCAAAATAGAAGTGTTTGACCCCTGAGCAAGTGGTGTTTCAGTCACAAAACACAGAAGGTTAATATTATACTTTTTACAATTCTAATGTGATTTGTTTATATATTAATAAACTCTTAAAATTATCATGTCGGAGCAGTGTCGTGGTGGAGACTGGAGAACACACATTGCAGTATACACAGACGTCTTGCCAGCCACGGGTGGGTTTATCCTATTAATCTAAAATATTACACTTAGATGTGGTTTGCACTCTATCTTCTTGTTGTTTGTTTGCTCTTATAGAGTAGGTGCCTAGGTGTGAGCCTGCTCCCCCCCTTTGATCATATGCTTTTTACACGGACAATAGATAGCAACATAGTTACATAGTTACATAGTTACATAGTAATTTAGGTTGAAAAAAGACTTGCGTCCATCCAGTTCAACCCTTTTCCTATTCCTGTTTACCATCGCTGACCCAAAAGAAGGCATCTGACTCAAAATGGCAATCAGATTTCTCCCTGGATCAACAAGCCCTAACTAAATATTAATCCCAATACTAACGTGCATAGCCCTCTATGTTATGCTCTTTTAAATAAGTATCCAGGCCCCTTTTAAAGGCATCTAATGTATTTGATAGCACCACCTCCTCCGGAAGTGCATTCCATACCTTTATTGTTCTTACTGTAAAGAAACCCTTCCGCTGTTGTAGATTAAATCTCCTTTCCTCAAGTCTAAGCGGGTGGCCCCTTGTCCTGTGTACTGTTCTGTTAATGAACAGGTCTTTTGAAAGCCCTTTATATGGGCCTTGAACATATTTATATAGTGTTATCATATCCCCTCTAAGACGCCGTTTCTCTAGTGTGTACAAGTTTAACTTTTCTAGTCTCTCTTCATAACTAAAACTTTCCATTCCCCTTACTAGTTTTGTAGCCCTCCTCTGCACTCTCTCTAGTTCCATAATGTCCTTCTTCAGAAAGGGCGCCCAGAATTGAACAGCATATTCTAGGTGGGGTCTTACCATGGACCTGTAAAGAGGCATAATTATATCTTCCTCCCTTGAGTCAATACCCCTTTTGATACATGCCAATATCTTATTGGCCTTTGCAGCTGCCAGCTGGCACTGCATGCTACTGCTAAGTCTATTGTCTACCATTACTCCTAAATCCTTTTCATTAGTAGATTTCCCCAGAGAAACACCATTTAAACTATATGTTGCATTTTTATTAGTATACCCAAAATGCATAACTTTACACTTGTCTATATTGAATCTCATTTGCCATTTGCCTGCCCAGTTACTCAATTTGTCCAAATCCTCTTGTAATGAAGACACATCGAGTTCAGACTTTATTACCTTACTTAATTTTGTGTCATCGGCAAACACTGATACATGGCTTCCTATGCCCTCTGGGAGGTCATTAATAAACAAATTAAAAAGAAGAGGACCCAGGACAGATCCCTGAGGCACTCCACTTATCACGTTTATCCAACTGGAGAACTTGCCATTTACTACCACTCTTTGCATTCTATCTTTCAGCCAATTTCCAATCCACACACAAACATTTTCCCCTAGGCCAATTTCATTCAATTTGTACAGTAACCTCTTGTGCGGAACTGTATCAAATGCCTTGGCAAAGTCTAAATAGATCACGTCAACCGCCGCTCCCTCATCTATATTATTACTTACTTTTTCATAAAATTCGATCAAGTTCGTTTGACAAGACCTATCTTTCACAAAGCCATGTTGGCTATTGCTAATGATATTCATGTTCCAGCAGAATTCTTGAATATATTCCCTTAGCAATCTTTCAAACAGCTTCCCTACCACAGATCTCAAGCTTACGGGTCTGTAGTTTGCTTAACTTTAGGATCCTGAGTGAAGTATCTCCATACTGTGGACTTCATAGACTGAGGAGTTCCTGAGGTGCTACTACTACTAATACTCTGGCTAGATGTTGATGCAATTCTACTGCTACTATTACTAGGTGTCAAAGGTGCAGCACTTACAGCAGCAGCAGAGGCACTCATCATATCTAACATTTTAGATGTTAATAACTGTCACGGTTTGTTAAGAACGCTCAGACAGTTAGGTAAGGTTAAAAGCTTTATTGAAAATAATAAACAATCACCCCACTCAGGTCCAGATGAGGTTCGTACCAAGTACTTTCCAAATCTGACTCGGGTCAGGGTGAGAACACACACAGTAGCAATAATAAAGATAAGTGTGATGATCTTGGACTTGCAGGCAGAATTCGAAGATAGTTTCAGGAACAAGAATATCCTCAATAGCCCCACACCGCAATAAGCAACACAAGCGATGGGTAACTGAAGGGCAATCCCCTAGAGGACTAGGGATATCGGAGGCAGCACAGATAGTGTACAGGTAGACACTAGACCCTAGACTTCTAGGGTTAATGGAGGCAACAATGGCAAGACTTTGGCAGAGAAATGACCCTAGGAGTTTAGGGTAAACGGAGGCAACACAGACAGTACTCTGGCAGCTGCTTGACCCTAGAACACTAGGGTTAATGGAGGCAAGACAGACTGGACTCTGGCAGCAACTTGGCCCTAGCATGCTAGGGTGTCATGGTTTTTGAAGACTCTCAGACTTAAGGTTTGGTAAAATAACTTAACTTTATTAAAAGTTAAAGACAGTCCCCGTAGGGTAAACATACATAACAATACAATAGTAATAGAACATATAATAGGTTCTACCGGCCTTGCCTAAATACCGGGCAAGGCAACCCAAGTGACAGTTTTAATGACAGGCTATTCCGGCCTTGCCTATACCGGGTAAGGCAACCGTGAGATGACATATACCGGTTCTACCGGCCTTACCAATACCGGGCAAGGCAGCCCCCACGGAATGCTGAATGTAGACTCTACCGGCCCTGCCAATACCGGGTAAGGCAACCATAAAGATGGTGAATTACAAGGTTCTACCGGCCTTACCAATACCGGGCAGGGCAGCCCAAAGGAGTACTGAAGTAGGCTCTACCGGCCCTGCCAATACCGGGTGAGGCAACCTACAGGATGGTATCGTCAAGGTTCTACCGGCCTCACCAATACCGGGCAGGGCAGCCTGAGCGAGTAGACCAGCTGTCAGGTGACTAAGACAGCATAGAGCATAAGTATAGAGGTCTTACTCAGCAGGAGTCTATTGCCAGGGATACTCAGACAACTGCAAGGAAGTGGACAGCGACTGACCAAAGTACTGGATGTTCAGGAGCAAACCAATGTCCGCACGTTGGGACTAATGGTAATAGCGCCACCAGGTTTAATGGAGCAAACCAGCGACCGCACGCCGGAACCAACAATGTATATCGCAACCAGGTTTAGTGGAGTAAACCAGCGTCCGCACGCTGGGACCAACAACGTATATCACAACCAGGTTTAGTGGAGCAAACCAACATCCGCACGCTGGGACCAACAATGTATATCACAACCAGGTTTAGTGGAGCAAACCAACATCCGCACGCTGGGACCAACAATGTATATCGCAACCAGGTTTAGTGGAGCAAACCAGCGTCCGCACGCTGGAGCCAATAATGCATCTTGGAACCAGTTTAGTGGAGTAAACCAGCGTCCGCACGCTGGGACCAACAATGTATATCGCAACCAGGTTTAGTGGAGCAAACCAGCGTCCGCACGCTGGGACCAACAATGTATATCACAACCAGGTTTAGTGGAGTAAACCAGCGTCCGCACGCTGGAACCAACATTGTATCTCGCAACCAGGTTTAGTGGAGTAAACCAGCGTCCACACGCTGGGACCAACAATGTATATCGCAACCAGGTTTAGTGGAGCAAACCAGCGTCCGCACGCTGGAGCCAATAATG
Organism: Rhinophrynus dorsalis; assembly: GCA_037306005.1. NCBI lineage: Eukaryota > Metazoa > Chordata > Amphibia > Anura > Rhinophrynidae > Rhinophrynus > Rhinophrynus dorsalis. Next base: position 99,995,567 of record CM074723.1, read on the forward strand.
TATCTCGCAACCAGTTTAGTGGAGTAAACCAGCGTCCGCACGCTGGGACCAACAATGTATATCGCAACCAGGTTTAGTGGAGTAAACCAACGTCTGCACGTTGGGACCAAAAATGTATATCCAACCAGGTTTAGTGGAGTAAACCAGCGTCCGCACGCTGGGACCAACATTGTATCTCGCAACCAGGTTTAGTGGAGTAAACCAGCGTCCGCACGCTGGGACCAACAATGTATATCGCAACCAGGTTTAGTGGAGTAAACCAGCGTCCGCACGATGGAGCCAACAATGTATGATCAGCAGCGAGAAGAACAATGTCGCCAGAGCGACGACTGGAGCAGGAGATTCAGGAACTCAGTAAGATTAACCTGCGATGTGCTGGAACACAGGAACACTGGAACACAGGAACACTAGCATACAGGAACACTGGAACACAGGATCAGCAAGTACAGCAGGAACAGCAGGAACAGGCCCAGAAGCCTGACAAGCAGGTCAGGCAGAGTGAAGTCAGAAAAACCACGAAAGGGCAACCTGGAAGTGCTCAGCCTGGGTTTAAAAAGGCTGTGTGAGGAGGGCTAATCACAGACAGCCAATCATGATACTCAGCAAGTGACTGACACTGAACAGCACCAATCACGGGCACCGTGATATAGGATTAACGGAGGCAATACGGCTACGACTCTGGCAGTGGCTTGACCCTAGAATGCTAGAGTTAACGGAGGCAACACAGACAGGACTCTGGCAGCGACTGGGCCCTAGCACGCTAGGGTTATTGCAGGAAACACCAGATGCTGGCAGTATAATGACCCTAGACCATTAAGGTGAGCATAGGCAACACGGGCAGAAGTCTGGTATAGACTGGACCCTACTATTATAGGGTTACTGGAGGTAACACAGACACTGGTGAGTGATGGGACTCCAACAGGCTCCAGGAGACTATCGGAGCAGTTATGCCTAACAGGCATTATGCGGTAAGTGAGCGGGAGAGAGTAAGGTACGTAACGAAACCGGTCAGTAACCGGTGTCACCCTGATCGGTACACGGAGGTAGTCAGCCAGTCCCGTGAGCGACGGAACCAGAAGCTCAACCAGGTCGGCACGCACGGAATTCACAGCCAGTCTAGATGGACCACCAGACACTAGCCCAGCCAGATCGGTGCAAACAGGGTAGTCAACCAGTCCTAGTCGGTAACGGAATCAGATACTCAGCCAAGCCAGCTAGATACTCAGCCAAGGAGTTAGTCAGCCAGTCCTAGTCGGTAACGGAATCAGATACTCAGCCAAACCAGTTCGGTACACAAGAAGTTAGTCAGCCAGTCCAAGGTCAGCAACAGAATCGGATCACAGGAGCGTCAGGAACTAAACATAGTCAGGCGAGCCAGGTCATACATGGAAACAGGAACAAGAGCTACTAGTCGGTAGATACGGGTACACCACGAAAGGGCAGTGGTAGAATGACAGGAGGGCGTATTTAAAGGCAAACCCTGGGAGGAGTCATCAACATCGCCAATAAGAATACAGCCAGGGTAAACCCAAAAGTAACAATGTCGCTCAGACAGAATCATGGACACCATGATAATAACCTGTGTTGCTGTTGTTATTGCTGCTGGGTACTCAACACAGGTCTGAGAGGTAGATGGGACTTGGACTTTGAAGAGGCGATGATGCTGATGATGACTGATAGGGTGACTGTGTACTTTTTAACATCTTTGCTTGTCAAGGGTCAGACTTTCCAATGATATTCTCAAAGATTTTATAGACAGACACAGTGCTCCTTTTCAGTGGTGAAAGATTCAACCTTTGCCTTTCTGCTAACTTTATGGCCATATTATCATCCTCACTCTCAACTTCATCTGTATCTGAACAAGAGAAGGTTGCTTGAGGGATATATTCTATATCTGCATCATCATCAGTCATCGTTAGTCATCTTCCACAGCATCAGCATCACCTGCCACTTCTTGCCCACTACTCTTATAAGCTTTTAGAGGTCTCAACAATTTCTTTTTAATTTTACTGTAACAAAGTTCGCTATTACTTTCAGTCTAAGTGTTTTGGTGCTTGTTTGTCTCACTATCTGATGCAGCAGGTGGTTCAGCTGCTACACCTTCCTCTATTATGCTTAGGAATTGGTGACAAATTTCGACTCAAACTGAAATAGGCAAATAATGGCACTTCACACTTGGCAAATAATTTCCAGCAAAAAGTGCAGATTTTCCACTTTTTTCACCTAGCTCATTTGAACTTTGAATTTACACACACCACACATAACTAATATAATTTTATTTCCCAAAGGCATAGTATAAAAGGGACATGAGGGTGCCTGTGCTGGAGGGGTAGCAGAAAGAATCAGTTGAACAGGATTTTTTGTGGAGGTGGGGGTTTCTTTGCTTGGATTAGGGGCAATTAATAAAAAATAAATCCTAAATACAATTAAAAATAACAACATAAGACATGGTATAAAAGGGGTCTGAGGAGGGTGCCTGTGTTGGTGGGTGGAGTCTGGGGAAAATCAGTTGAACAGGGAATTTGTTTTGGAGGGGGTTTCTTGACTGGTATTGGGGGGACAATTAATAAAAATTAAATAAATAAAATAAAATAAGAAATGCGTATGTAAAGTGATAGAGACAGTACTTCTGACAAATTCTGCCACTGGGGTGGACTGATACTTGACTTGATAGAGTATTTTGTAGAGGATGATTTGTTAGGTTTGTTGTTAGAGGCCCAAGCCCTGATGAAACCTTGATTTGTAGGACTTAAGCTTGTTTGGAACAACCACTGATGAAATATTGATTTTTAGGACTTAGGCCAAACCCTCAAAATTGTTTATTTTATTTTTTTGTAGGACTATGTTTTTTTTATTTATCTCAAGGAAAAAAATGCCCTACTGGCCTAGTGCCAGCAGGTCATGTTGGCCAGTGGCCACTTGCCATTGTCAAAGTCCTCCTGAGTCCATAATTGCGGAATTTGCAACTGCTGAGTTGTTTAAGCAGCAGGATGATTAGGCATCTGAAAGGGGATGGGATCAACAATAGCAGTAACATGGGTGATGGATAATGAAGGTTACACTTGCCACGACTAGCTCCAGTGATGCACCTGAGGCAGTAGCAGCACAATAAGTAGCCCCCAGTCTATGTAGAGAAAAGAAGAAGTTGGCCAATAATTCTTCTCCACCTGCCCCTCCTCCAAACTCATGGGTGTGTAATTATTAGAATAGACATTTTTACTTTGAGAGCAGGAACTGTGGCTCTCATTAGCAACTGCAATGTGCACAGTGTGTGTGGTAAATACCATCTGGGGGCACAACTGTATCCAAACACCATGACACCCAAGTACAGATGCTGTCCAGAACCCACTAAGGACACATAATAACTTTCTGACAGTTTAATAGTAATGATGAACCCTCCCTGCCACCATCTTAGCATATTCTGTGGGATGGAATCTCCTCAGATGACGCTTGATGCGCTGCTTGTGATTCTCCCCCACCACATTACCATGTGTGTTCAGTGCACCACACAGTGTGCAATGGGAAGAGATGAACTGCCACATCCTTAGATCAACAGAGTGGCTATCATTTGGCGGGGGAGGTAATGATGAATGAGGTGGATCAGCAGATGATGTAGTTACTAGTGTTGAGCGAGCATGCTCGGCCGATGCTCGGATCGGCTCGAGCATCGCTCTGCTCGGCACATGGCGGTACTCGTACGAGTACCGCCATGTGCTCGCCCGGCATGTTCGGGTGGCGGGGATCTGTGCCGAAGGAGGCACAGATCTGAAGACGCTCCGCTGGACCACCAGGGACTGGAGGTAGGGGGCATTGCGGAGATGAAGGGGGCATAGCGGAGATGAAGGGGGACATTGCAGAGATGAAGGGGGCATAGCGGAGATGAAGGGGGACATTGCAGAGATGAAGGGGGCATAGCGGAGATGAAAGGGGCATAGCGGAGATGAAGGGGGACATTGCAGAGATGAAGGGGGCATAGCGGAGATGAAGGGGGCATAGCGGAGATGAAGGGGGACATTGCAGAGATGAAGGAGGCATAGCGGAGATGAAGGGGGACATTGCAGAGATGGAGGGGGCATAGCGGAGATGAAGGGTGCATAGCGGAGATGAAGGGGGACATTGCAGAGATGAAGGGGGCATAGCGGAGATGAAGGGGGACATTGCGGAGATGAAGGGGGACATTGTGGAAGAGGGGCATTGTGGAGATGAAGGGGGGCATTGACCAGGCACCCTCCCCTCATCAGAGCAGGGGGTGCCTGGTGTAATGCTCGTGTCGCCCCATTCAATTCAATGGGGCTCGGGTGCTCGGCCGAGCACTCGAGCCTCCGGCGGTGCTCGGTCAGAGCACCCGAGCACCCGAGCATCAACACTAGTAGTTACCCTAGAAGGTGATGGTGATGGCGAGCTAGTTGTGGAACTTCCAGTCTCTGCCTGGGTTGCTCTATTCTTCCTCCTCTTTGATCACCTCTTGTTACCTTTTTTGGAGAGTCAGGATTGCTTGAGTTCTTTGGTGGATGTTTGGCTTTAACATGTTTGACATAAATGGCATGGTGTCTGTGTTTCATGTGTGATATCAGGCCACTTGTGCCAAGGTGTGTTCCCTCCTTTCCTCTTCTCACTGACTTGTCGCATATTGTGCCTGCCCCAAGAGAAAAATAGTCCCACACTCTTGACTTCAGTGGGGAGAGAACAGGTGAAGAAAAATGGCATCTTTCTTCTTGTCCTCCACCTTCCCCTTCACTGCCTGTGGTAGTGGATAATGCTGCTGCTTTTGCTGCTACTGTCTCAGATTCAGCACTGCAACTAGGACCAGGATTATTGATGGTGCTGGCAATTGGAACCTGTCCTAGTCCCTCATCACTCATTGACCCCATTCCTACTGTGTCCACAGTGGTCTGTGGCACACTAGCTTGCTCCTCAGCATCCTGCAACTCAGCATAGGAAGGAATTAGAGCAGTTGTAATTTCTTGTAATTACAAAATCTCACTGCTAGTAGTGGTGATGCCATCCTCCTCCTTGTCTCCCATTCCTTCTCAGTTTCTGCTAAAAAAGCCATCAATGTCTCTTCCACCTCAACTTCACCACCATCACCACCACCACCACCACTAGCCCCTACATATTGCTGCTGCTGCTCTATTACAGACATCTCACTGCTGCTTGGAGGAGTTGACAGAGGGTCCCCTAATATCACACCTGCCATTTCTTTGTAACATGAAGAAGGCAGACTGGCAGCAGTAGCAGAAGGCACAGGCAGCTGATCGGTGCTCCTGCTGGTGGTGGTGGTATTAATTCTGTGCCTGCTCGCCCCCAACACCAGTTCTGGCCTCTTCAGAATCATGTTCCACTTGGATACTATAGTGAAGAGAAGGGGAGGAGGAATCCCAGAGCCAGAGGCATGGTGTGGGATCCCTTGACTGCTAGTCTGGACACTCTCAAATGTTTCCCCTACCACTCCGGCTGCTTCACCATTACTGCTACTACTAACACCAACCACATTAAGTTCAGTCTTCCTCCTCATATTGATTACTCCCTCCTTAACTCCTAACAAGCTGCTAGACCTTAGTAGCTGATGAACCTTAGTAGTAGTAGTAGTACTAGCAGGACTGTTTGGAGATGGCAAGTGTGACTTTGGATCCCTTGCTGTCACACTTGGCATCATCTTCTCCTTACCCCCCTCCTGAGTATTACAAGACACACTAGCAGGAGATTCAGTATTGGTGGCAGCAGGCACAGCACTAGTGGCAGCAGGTGCAGCACGTCTGACAGCAGGCACAGCACTAGTGGTAGCAGTTGCAGCACATCTGGCAGCAGGTACAGCACTAGTGGCAACAGGGGCAGCACGTCTGGCAGCAGGTACAGCATTAGTGGTAGCAGGAGCAGCACATCTGGCAGCAGGTACAGCAATGGTGGCAGCAGGGCCAGCACATCTTGCAGCAGACAGCTGACCTGTCCTGCTCTCACTAGAACTCCTCTTCCTCCCTTGACAATAATTTCCCCAAGATCCCTAGGGGTGATTTAGGGGGACTGGACAGCATTGGTAAGGTTGTGCTCACTTCCTCCTCAGACTCAGAGGACACATAAGGGTCCTTCCAGTTCCTCCTCTCTTTGTTTTAAATTTGCTCATAGTGATAGCAGTGGCTATGAGCCTCTCCTTCCTCAATTTTGCACAGCAGAACCGCACAGCTCATCTACCTCACTCTAGCTGCTTCTATTGTGTTTCATTTCCGCAAATAGTTCACGTTTTTATAGCAAACAGGTGAAAACCACGTAAATCAATGGTCAGACACTTTCCAGCCACTGAAAAATTGGTGAGGAATTTTGGCCAAAGGGTAAAAAATGCAAAAATTGTGATCACTGTTTAAAAAGTGGATTTTCCCATGAAAAAGTGAACAATAACGTGGCTTTTGCAGATATTCTCATGGAAACATGGCAACAACTTTCGACCACCCCTAGTGACCTGAACATTTTGGTTTGATAAATGATGTGTTCTATTGTGTGTTGTGTTGCACCAGACTCCCAGAAATATTGAGAAAGTAACAGATTACTTTTTTGGTTTAACAGCCAACCTAGCTGGGATAGGAAGGTAATTGTTAGATCTCTGTGGTGGAAAATGAGGTTCTGTGCCTGAGAAAGAATAAGGATATTGTTCAAGTAATGATATATGCAAATCCCTCTCTGTCTGAGTGCTGTGATCACTGGTAGTAAATACTTTGTGAACACTCTGGGAGCTTTTGCTCATCCAAAGGGGACACAGTTGAATTTAAACTGGCAATCCAAGCTGGCAAAAAGTAGAAAATAGTGGTGAGCTCTGTGGACTGGGATGTGTAGGAAGACAACTTGAAGAATCAAAGAGATCATGCAATTATTGGGAAGGATCACAGAAATAATGGTCTGGATGGACTCCATCTTGAATTTTTCTACTCTGAGATAGGAATTTAACCCTTTGCATGCCAGAAAGGTATCCAACGCATTGCAACGCAATGCGTTGGATACTTCTCTGGCACTCAAAGGGTTAAGATTTTCATCTTTAAGACTGGGCGCCAGTCTCCGGATGTTTCCTGCATGAGGAACAGGATTGAGTAGACACCCTGAAATCTCCCCACTTCTGATACTGGGGAAATGACTTTCTGAGTTTGAAGCTGAAGTAGAAAATCCTCTAAAACCTGTTTCTTCCCAGGATCTCTTGGTATATTTGAGGACTGGAAAATGTTTTGCTCTGGGAAAGCTGAGAAGTCTAGGCCATAACACTGGGATATAACTTGTAGCACTCATTGATCCGAAACAGATTCAGTCCATGCCTACAGGAAACTCTGAAGATGAGCCCCAACACAAAAAGTCTGGACCAACACACCTTGGTTTCTTGATCTGGTGGATCCCCAATGCTGGGTTTGACCTTCTTTTCATGTTTGAGGACAAAATGAGTCCCCAAGGAATATTTTCTCCTCTGTGACTTTTTTTGTACAGGTGGATTCCAATTTCCTATTCTTTTTCTCCTAAGGGAGAAAGATACTTTTTCCATTGGAAGCCTTTTTAATTATATTGTCCAGCTGTTCTAGAAAGAGCATGGGTCCTGAGAACAGAGGGAAAGACAGGTTTAATTCGGAGATGCTGTCCTTATATCATGGCTTAAGACAATGAGCTTTGCGAGCCACAATAGCCAAGAACATAGTTTTAGCATTCAAACGGATCATATCGTGGAGGCATCCATGATGAATTCTGTTGCTAATTTGAAATCTGATAGAACATCACTCACCTTAAAGAATGGAATGCTCCAATTTTTCTATCCAGATCTTCATGGCTCTGGAGAGTGTGTCACCACTGTAGCCAGTTTACAAGCTGATCCTAGACAGTGGTGGAGATGCTTAAGATCACAATCCAGTCTCCTATCCAATGGATCTCTGAAGGATGCTGCATCATTTAAAGGTAACATAGTTTTTCTGGCAAGACAGACTAACACGGAATCTATTTTAGGAGGCTTATCCCATAAGGCCTGGACTTAGCATGAGAATGGGTACATTTGTGTCATTCTAAAAGTAAATTTATATATCATACTTGATTTAGACCATTATTCCCGAAATATCCCTTTAATAAATGGATATAATGCAAATGATCCCTGCTTCTTCTTAAGGGATGAAACATTTTGTCTTCAAAAGGTTTAGTAGAAGCTTCAAGAAGATTCAGGATCTGTCGTATGGCAGAAATTAATGGATCAATAAGAGAGATATCAAAACCAAATAAAACCTCAGAATCATCTTCTTCTTCAGGGGATTCATCTGAACCACGCCAGGTTCACATCTCACATTCTGTTTCATCTGATGCGGATAATTCTACATAATCCCTAGATCTTTTAAGGCATTTATGTGGGAAGTGTCATGTAAGCCTTGCTCCACTGCCTGGCATATAAGAAGAGGCATGTCAGAAGATGTAAAAGGTGCCTCCTGTGCAAAGTTTTTGCAATATTCTCTACAAATTTTCTTGCCTTCCATTGTCTTGTTGTCGCAGGTGAAGTATTTTTTAGGAGATGTTGAGGAATGTAAAGGAGATTCTGATCTTCCAGTGCTGGAAAGAAATAAGAAAGGCCCATTGGCTCCTAGCACTCTTTTTATTATAAAAAAAACCTAATGTACCTAAAGAGTTAGCTTACCCAATATCCTTTGACTACAGCATATTATGTACAGGCTCAGGTTCCATGAGAAGGGATCTGCTGCCAATAGAGGAGAGAGGATCAGAAATCCTCCAATTGAAAAAGCTATCCAAAATGAGGAGAACAAGGTAAAACAACCCACTGGAGCAACCTTTACCAAATGCTGTAGAGCGCAACAGCTTAGGGCACAGCAGTACAACAGTGGATGGAGGAGGAGTGAAATTGAAAAGGAAAGGGACTTACTGCTCCAACCTGAAGGGTGAACGAGTTGCCTTCCCAGTGATGGATAAAGCCTCCTCAGTATTGTGCATGCATGCACACAAATCCCTGGGTCCCGCAGAGAGAAATCAACATGATAGAGAGGGGCAGCCTGGAGAGACATAGGGAGACAGGCAGAAGGCCATGACCAAAGCCCCCACAGCAAAATGGGGCCTCTCACAGCATCCTTGCACCCAAGAGAGGGAGGAGTGAGACCAGGCTGTGTAAAGCTAAAAAAGAAAATGAAAACTCCCAGAGAGGTGCCCTATCTTCGAGGACAGAAAATAAAAAGACAGCTGGTTGAGACAAGAGAGGAATAAGTTGAACTTTTGGCTGTATAATATGTTTCATTATTACCACTCATATACACCCATATGGGGAATATTGCTTTTCACCAGTAGTTGTACACTCATATGTTTGCTATTAGATTAAATTGAGAAGAAGCTAATCATATATTCATACATTCATTCTTCTTTATAAATGCCAGTTGAAAATGTTCTACAGTCAAAATAATAACCAGTAAATAAAATTGTATGTAAATTGTATATTTTAATTTTGTATGTTATATATATATATGTGTGTGTTTTTGAGTTACCATTAAATCAAGAAATAATCACTTTAATTTACTCTATGCTAAAATGTAGGGGATGATAAAAGTGGCAGTTGGCATCTTATGCATTGTAAAGTGTTGCATTTTTTTATATTCATTTTGGGATAATATGTGACAGGGAAATGGTGGCTGTTTATTTTATATTGCATCTATGTACACTTTTATTTTTAATAACTCTCAGGTGATCTGTTCCAGACTACAACTATTAAACATCCTATTACATTGCTACAACCCTAAATGTTTATGCTCATGAAGGCTGCTAAAAATTCATGTGCTTTTGATCTTTACATTCTCTCTTTTATTTTTAAAGGCAAAAATGTTTGCAATCTTATTTAGAAGCCAATTTGATTCCATAATGTATTATAGAAAGCAGAGCAGAAATCAGGAAAAAGTGTACAACTGTTAACACATGGAATACATTTTGAGACCAGAAAATCGGTATACAGCTTTCAGTTATGCATTGATTTGATTACTAATAAATGAAGTCTCCTGGGGCTGGATTCAAATGCAGGAGATAAATGTTACCGCCCATTTTATAAAAAAAATTGTCCTATTGAAGTGTATGGGGATACCTGTAGATAAAAGCAGAAATAAAATTAGCATCTGCATTTGAATCCAGCCCCTGATCCCTTAAATCACTGAAAACATAACCACATTTGTTAGAAACAAACCAGGGATACAGCTAATGCGATTTAGTAACTTTTGTTATCTATGTATCCATGTCCCACAGATATACTATAATGGAGTAATTTTCAGTCCCAGTTTTCACTAGTTCATGAGGCTCGCACTTGAGCATTAAATCATACACTCATTGATGTAATAAAAAAGGGTCATTCATAAATTGAGTATATCAACCTTGCTTGTCAATCTGGTTATAGTCGCAAAAATAATTGGGTAATAGGCACCAGTCAACATAATGCCCCCTAAAAAGACAGGTGATATGTTTAACACTATATCTGTTGACTGGTGTTTATTACCCAATTATTTTTGAGACTATAACATGCATGTGTGTGGACCGATGCTCTCAGCGGAATGATGGAAGGGTGACCGGGAGCTGGAGGCAGGTTATCACAGGGGTAGTAGGAAGGACCTGACTCAATGAGATTGCTTGTGGGAGACCCAATACCTATCGTGGAGCTTCAACTCTACTTCTTCAGGTGTATCAGAAAGCTGGATCATGGGACAGTACCTCTAATTATACTTATTTGGTACATTGCAACAAATAATGAACATTTTTGTAACAGTATATAACAATGTGATACAGTAAAAAAAATCCATAACACCTTTGAAATACAGAATTCTAAAAGGTACAACAAAATATAATATAATGTAACCCTGATATTGTGAGGGTAAAATAATGTTTGGGATGAAATGATTACACTTCCAGTATCAACACTGGCTGCTGAGATTATTGCATGTGTATTTTATATATATAATATATATATATATATATATATATATATATATATATATATACAACAAGCAGATTGGAGACACTCGCCCAGGTGCACAATCCTCAAGCAAAGTAATGAACATATGGAGAATGAGAGACAGCACCAATGGGACTTATTCAAAAGTCTTTATTAATTAAAGAATATGTATCGCAAACGATATATTGGAGAGAGTGATAACTACATGCTATTACAATAATAGAGACAATTAACGTAACAGAAGGGAGCGCTGGCCATAATGGATGATATACTTTGTAGTGTGATATGCAGCGCAAATATATGCGGACAGTGCTGGACAGAAAGAGTAGATAGAGTTGTCCATGTCAAAGTTCAGTATAAAGGATCAAAACTAGTAGGAAAAGTGTGTCACTTTAATACAATGTGGACATGTGACCACAAAACTTGTTATCGTCTAACTAAGTTCAGATGCAAATATATTAGGCAGTACTAGCCAATAGAGGTACTGTATAAGAATATCTGTCACCATATGACAGGCGAAGATAATGTCATAAATTTGATAACATGTAGTGCATTAGGGAAACTCTACTCCAAGGGTAGCGCCCAAATGGTTTTACTGTTGAAGTGTTGCATGTAAAGTTTTGTGTCATAAAATGTCACATTCCATCCCACAAAATATGCTAAGATGGTAGCAGGGAGGGTTCATCATTATTATTAAACTGTCAGCAGGTTATCATGTGTCCTTAGCAGGGTCTGAACAAGGGGTATAGTGACAGTGGCAATAATTGGGTTCTGGTGTTATGCTGTTTGGATACAGTTGTGCCCCCACATATACTGTGCACATTGCAGTTGCTGATGAGAGCCACAGTTCCTGCTTTCAAAGGAAGGATGTGTATTCTAATAACAACACACCCATGATTTTGGAGGAGGGGCAGGTAGAGAAGAATTATTGTCCAACTTCTTCTTTTCTCCACATAGACCGGGGGTCTACTTATTGTGCTGCTATTGTGCATCACTGGAGATAGTCGTGGCAAGTGAACCTTCATCATCCATCACCCTTGTTACTGCTATTGTTGATCCCATTCCCTTTCAGCTGCCTAATCATCCTGCTGCTGAATCAGCTCAGCAGCAGCAGTAAGAACAGCAGTTGCAAATTCCACAATTATGGACTCAGGAGGACATTTGACAATGGCCAGTGGCCACTGGCCAACATGACCTGCTGGTACTAGGCCAACAGGGCATTTTTATTTTTTTCTCAGGGCTTGTGCTTTGAAAAAAAAACAAAAAAAAACATAGTCCTACAAAAAATAAACAATTTTTTGGGGGGTGTTGTTTCTAACAAGCCTAAGTCCTACAAAACAATGTTTCCTTAGGTCATGTGCCAAACAAGCTTAAGTCCTGCAAGTCTAAGTGCTACAAATAAGTCTAGGTCCTACAATAATAAGTCTTATAAGTCTAAGTCCTACAATTAATGTCTAATAAGTCCATGTCCTCTAATAAGTCTAAGTTCTACAACAAATCATCCTATACAAAAGTCAAGTATCAGTCCTCCCCAGTGGCAGCTTATGTCAAGGGGTTCCTGTCTCTATCACTTTACATACAAATGTGTTATTTTATTTTATTTTATTTATTTTTTATTAACTGGCCCCCCAATACCAGTCTAGAAACCCCCTCCAAAACAAATTCCTTGTTCAATTGATTTACCCCAGACTCCACCCACCAACACAGACACCTTCCCCAGACAACCATGAAACCATGTCTTATGGGGGTATTTTATTTGTATTTATGATTTATTTTTTATTAACTATCCCCCAATCGGAGTAAACAACCCCCCAAAAAAATCATCCCTTTTCAACTGATTCTTTCCCCACACCCCACCAACACAGACACCCTCATGTCCCTTTTATGCCTTTGTAAAATTACATAATATTTGCTATTTGTTGTGTGTAACTTCAGTGTCCTCATTGATTTTAATGGAATGAGGTAGGTGGAAAAAGTGGGGAAAAAGCAGAAAATCTGCACTATTCACGGGAAATTTTTCACTATGCGGAAAGTGCTATTTTTCGCCAATTTCAGTTTGAGGTGGAAATTTTCACCCATCCCTACTCATGAGGAATGTTAGAGTTTAATTCTGTGATGTCTAATGTTATCTAGTAATATTCATCAATCCACACAATATCTGAAAATATCAGAAGATAATAGGTGACTGGAGTTCTTCAAATAGGAGGATAAAGCCAACACCAACTTTTGGAGGTGGAAATCTATATAAGACAATAGACTGGACGTAAGCGAATCAATCCCCAAAATAATCGGTCTCCTGGGAGGTGACACAAGGGATTTGTGGACTTTTGTTGCTAATTTAGGCTTTTCATTGTAAATATAGTCCCTTTCACTTTTCTCCAATATACAGTCAATATAAGCACTCTCTATTAGGACAGTCATTTCACCCATATACTTCACAGAGTGGTCTGTGTGTAATACCATATAGTATTCCCAATCACCGAGGATTCTATTGGCTTCCAGCAAATAAGCATCGGTGTCCTTTATAACCAGTGCACCACCCTTATCCATGGGTTTTATAATAATAGATGCATTTCAGAGTAAAGATTAAATCTCTTTCCGTTCCTCAGGGGATATATTTGAAATTATATTATTAGATATAATCTTCTTCAAATCCTCCATGAACAGGGAACCAAAAGTCTCCACAAAATGACCCCTAAAATGTGTGGAATAACATTTTTATATAGATTTCAAACCAGATGGTATACAACCATTTAGAATGAAATCATCATGTACATCAACATATGGGACAATATCTCTGCCATTATCATCAATGAGGGAGTCTGTGGTGGCTATAGGAATAGAGGTCAGTTTGGATTTAAGGGATTAATTATTTAAGTATTTCTTGAGTGACAATTTGCACATGTAATCATAAACATCAGTGAAAAGTTTGAATATATTAGGGCCCTTAGAGGGACAAAAGGACAATCCTTTTTCTAAAAGTGACTGTTCATGAGTATTAAGCGTGTATTGAAATAAGTTAATAATACAAGACTATTTATTGACTTTTGTTTATTTCCTCTAACCTTGTTTTTTTAGAAAGGCACCTCCCTCCCCTACTGCCTCTGTATTTGTTCTTTTTAGACCCTGAAGACACATTGAAAACTCCATGTTCTGTCTTACTGGGTTGTTGTGTCCTAAAAAAAGAAGCAGTGGAAGTAGAGGGATAGCATCATAGCATATGCCTGATTGATATTCTAAAAGTGATTGATATTGGATTCTCTACTGGGGAGATCCGAATGCTGTGGAATACTGTTATGAGGGGTAGATGGTGCCCCCTGTCTATTAGAATTAGATGCTGTATGGTCATCTCCAGGTCTGGTCTTATTAATCTCAACTGGACCCCTCTTAACCATGTCAGCCTTCCTACCTCGAGTAGAGAACTGGGTATGGTGTCCTGGAATGTTTGAATTTATTAATATGTCTAAATTCTCTCTACCTTTCCCAGTTTCTGATTTTCTTATCTTTGTAATTACCCTCATCTCTGAGGAACATCTTCCTCTTTTTATCCACCAAATCCTTTTGGAAATTATTAACTTTACGATTAGTCCAATCCTCCCATTTATCTAGATCATGTGACTATTTGGGGTTATTTTTGATGATCTCAATGAACGAATCATCATCCATGAAAGTTAGATTCAAGCCAATCCTCAGTCCCCTCTGTATCATTTCATCAATAACTGCATCCTTCTCATCTTTCCATTTATCCATCATTCATTCTCAGAACTGTAAGATACTGTCATTGATATTTACGTGGGCATTTATACACTTCATTAACAGTCTTTATAGAGATTTGAGCGGTTATAGACATTGGACTCCTAGGGCTAGATTCTTTTGCAGGTGCTAAATGTTAACACCCGTTTTATCAAACATTTACCTATTGAAGTCTATGGGGAAAATCAGAAATAAAAGCAGTGATAAAAATAGCACATGTAATCCTAGTGTATCAGATATTTGCTCTTTTGTTTTCTCTTTCAGTATTAAATTGCATGAGCTGTATCCATGGTTTGTTTCTACAGCATGTGTGGTCAATGCATTAAACTTATTGGTTACAATACATATACACTTACACAGGAAATGTATCTAATATATTATCAGCCCAATTAATTTGATACTTGATTTACTCACTGGGCTACTTTTGTATCATCTTATAAGAGAGAGGATCAGTCAGGTCAGCATCTAGGAACACCTTGTGTGCAGTGGCTCCCTGACTACACAAATACTGGTGTTATTGGACAGAAATGTTTAATTTGCCAAGCCTTGTTTTTTATGGATATACATAAAAGTTATGTTTTTTTTATTTATTTTGTTTTTATTTTTCTTTGTAGTTATCTCTCTAAGGAATAGATTTAAAGGTAGGAGTTAACATAGCCAGTAGGGCCAAAGTGAATACCGACTGTTAAACTAACATTTTTAACTCAGTATTTAACCCCTTAGTCACCGGCCGCGCACACGCACGTGGCCGGCACTTAACGCTCGCCAAACTTTTTTCCCCATTACTTACAAAGACTTCCTGGACGTACATGTACATCCTCTGTCACTAAGTGACAGTTTCTGCGGGACGTACATGTACGTCCATTGTCGGGATGGGGTTAAAGGCCCTACCAGCTAAAACCCCAAAGGATGTGGCTGAATGTTCGTTTTGTGCATTTAGTTCCCAAAATGCAGCTAAAAGCAGCAATATTGGGAACTGAACAGTAACAAACAAATAACTATTGGTGCTTGACATACTGCCAAGCACCGATCGTTAACTGATCCATTTTACACTTACCTGTCACCCACTGTCCTTCTGTCTTCTCTTCTTTCTCCTATCTTCCACCTTCTCTTCAGTCTTCTGTCTTCTCTCTGTAAAATAAAAGAAATTAATTAATACTGAACATGAATTAAGACATTCCTGAACCGTTTGAGTGGCAGAGGGGTACGCAACGCATTGCATGTCAAAGCAATGCGTTGAGTACCTCACTGGCACTCAAAGGGTTCAATAGTAGTGCTCCATAAATATACCCATATGATATGCCTCCATGTAATGCCTCAAAGAATAAACATGCCAATAAATAAAATGATCCACATAGCATTAATAAATGTCATCCATTAATGCCCAGTATGAAGACTTAGCTTATTAATCCATGTTCTTCACATATCAGCCAATCAGATTCAAGAGGTTGTTCTTGAAAATGATTGGCTGGGATGTGAAGAACATCCCAGCCAATGGCTGTGAGGGCAATGGAAGTGAGACTGCTCATATCTAAAGGTAGGCTCACTTCAAATGCCCTCAGTGTGTTACGGGCATTGGCCCATACACAGCTGAAGGGGAGCATTGTGGGACATTCGTGTCTCCGCTGCCACTGCCCTTGCTGCCGCTCCAAGCAGCAGAGACACGGATTAATAAGCTAAGTCGTCATACTGGGCATTAATGGATGGCCTTTATTTATGTCTATGTGGATCACTTTATTTATTGGCATGTTTATTCTTTGGGGTATTACATGGAGGCATAGCATATAGGTATATTTATGGAGCACTACTATTGAACCCTTTGAGCTCCAGTGAGGTACGCAACGCATTGCTTTGCAATACGTTGCGTACCCCTCTGGCAATCAAAGGGTTCAGGAATGTCTTTGTTCATGCTTGGTGTTAATTGATTTATTTTATTTTACAGAGAGAAGACAAAAGAATGAAGAGAAGGACCAGCAAGCTGTGGACTCCGCTGGACATCAGGATTAATGGTAAGTGTTAATGCGATGTTGCTTTTCTTAGTCAGGTTAACTCTATGAATGCCAGAAAGGTAATTATACCCCACTGGCACTAATAGGGTTAATACTACTAACTCTGGACACGTTTTAGGCACTTTGGATGTAATGATGTGGGACTTAGGGCCCCATATCAATACATCCACTGTGGACATTGGGTTTTTTTGCCAGTTAACAGCTGTGTTAGCTGGCAAAAGATCCGAAAAGGGACTTTATGGCTAACAAAACTGGGTCTCATGTTTTGTGCGGTAAGTGAGTCCCTTATCGGATTTTTTCAGCTAATGCAGTCCTTTAAATGGCAAAATGGAGCGTTTTTTCTTTTTTTTAATGGGCCAAAACACACAGTGTAGCGGCCGGCATACTGGATAAACTGCCGTTAGCAGTTCATTACATGGCCCTTAGTATGGCTAACGTCACAGTAAAACACCCTTTGGTGTATTTTGAGCTTAACGGCTGCCTTTAAATCTACGACCATCTCTTTTGGACATCACTTAGAATTTATGTCTGAACAGGACAAGTCTGGTGCTGAGTAGGGATGGGCGAAAAATGTCACCTCAAACTGAAATCGGCGAATAATGGCACCTCCCGCTTAATGAATAATTTCCTGTGAAAAGTGCAGATTTTCCACTTTTTTCACCTAGCTCATTCCATTGAAATCAATGGGAACATTGCATTTACACACAACACATAACAAATATTATTTTATTTCCCAAAGACATAGTATAAAAGGTGCATTAGGGTGCCTGTGCTGGTGGGGTGTGGGGAAAGAACCAGTTAAACATGTAATGTTTTTTGGGGGGTTTGTTTACTGGGATTGGGGTGCAGGTAATAAAAAATAAATCCTAAATACAAATAAAATACCCCCATAAGACATGGTATCAAAGGGATCTGAGGAGGGTGTCTGTGTTGGTGGGTGGAGCCTGAGGAATGAATCAGTTGAACGAGGAATTTGTTTTTGGGGGGGGGTTCTTGACTGGTATAAACAAATAAAATAAGACATTTGTATTTAAACCCTTAATGACCCTTGATGGTCCTGGCACGTCATGGGAAGATTTGCTGCACACCATTCGGGGAGCCCTGAACCAGATGCGGAAATAAAAAAAACGGCCTGTGGTCCTTAAGTGATGGCTGCATGAGAGATCGACCGTCCTTAAGGGGTTAAAGTGATAGCAACAGGAACCCCCTGACATAAGCTGCACTGGGGTGGACTGATACTTGACTTGACTTGATAGAGGATTTTGTAGAGGATGATTTATTTGACTTGTTGTTAGAAGCCCAAGCCATGAGGAAACAATGATTTGTAGGATTTAGGCTTGTTAGAAACAAATCCCCCAAAAGTGATTTTTTTTATTGTAGGGCTATGTTTTTATTTATTTATTTTTAAAGCATAAGCACTGTTGGCCAGTGGCCATTGTCAAATGCCCTGATAGACACGGAATTTCCTAAAATCAACAGAGTGGCTGTCATTTTGCGGGGGAGGTACTGATAAACAAGGTGGATTAGCAGAAGGTGTAGTTACCCTAGAAGATGAAAGTGGGCTAGTTGTTTAACTTGTCATGGAACTTCCAGTCTCTGCCTGGGTTGCTCTCTTCTTCCTCCTCTTTGATTTTTGCTGCATCTCGTGTTGCCTTTCTGGAGAGTCAGGGGGTACAGCAACAGTGGTGTTTGATTTCTGTGGAGGGAGTTTGGCTTTAACATGTTTGACATAAATATCATAGTGTCTGTTTCATGTGTGCTATCAGGGAGCTTGTGCCAAGGTGTGTTTCCTCCTTTCCTCTTCTCACTGACTAATTGTACACAGTGCTGTTGCTGATGACTGCTCTGTGCTTGCCACAAAAGAAAAATAGTCCCACACCCATGACTGTGGTGGTGGGGGGGGGGAACAGGTGGAGAAGAATGGACTCTTTCATCTTATCCTCCACATTCCCCTTCACTGTCTTTGGCAGTGGATAATGCTGCTGTTGCTGCTGTTACTGCCTCAGATTCTGCAAAGCAACTAGGACCAGGATTATTGCTGGTGCTGGCAAGTGGAACCTGTCCTAGTCCCTCATCACTCATTGACCCCATTCCCACTGTGTCCATGGTGGTCTGTGGCATGTGAAGCAAAATTCAAAATCCGGATATATTTCTTGAACAATGATTTCAGGAGAGGAAGGTTTTTTTCTTTCTTTCTCAAAACCACAATCAGTAGGCACCACAGACGAAGTTAGGGAACCATGGAATTTAAACCTCCAGACTCAAATCAGCCCAAAAACTTAATCCTAAAAAACTGGAGAAAAGAGATATTAGTTGATAAAATAAGGAAAGAGCATATCTTACTTAAGACCTGATGGATTACAAGATTGTAACATGTAAATCCACCAGGTCTCGCATTTTAAAAGGTTTCTAACTATGTTACCTTTCCGGATCCCCAATTGTATTTTTTCTAGTCCGAGTGCCTTGGATTGCACTATTTTGAGACTGTAAAAAATGTTAGACAACTGGAGAAAGAACATGTCCCTTACGTTTGTCAGCGGGTGCATTTGCGGATCAATAAGAAATGCTTTTGAATCCTTGACTTTAGAAGTTGCGTCATCTGTCCAATGTTAACCCGATAATTTAAAATGTTTTTTTGTATTGTCATTTTGTAACAATAAAAATGTTCACTTTCTATTTTTGTACTTTAAGTTTTGTCTTGCAGACCCAGCTTTGTGTGGGTTTCTTGAACCCTCCTCTGATCTCTGCTTATATGTCTGTCATGTTGTTCAGCTTAGAGAGCATAACACTGTTTAGTGTCTATTGACCAGTATACTCGTTTTGCCTATGCTAGTCACATAATTTTTAACAATAACCAGCAGCAACAACAACACAGATTACTTACATTCTCAACCTTAGCCATGATGAGTGCCTCTTTTGCTGCTGGAAGTGCAGCACCTTTAACAGGTAGTAGTAGTAGTAGTAGTAAAAGTAGTAGTAGTAGTAGTAGTAGTAGAAGAAGAATTGCTCAACATCTAGCCCCAGTGGTAGTAGCAGCCCCTCAGAAAGTCTGCAGTGAATGAAGTCCATAGTATTGAGATACTTCAAAGACAATCCAAAAGCTGTTGTCTGTGGAAAAAGCATGTGAGCAGGGAGAAAACAGGCTCACACCTAGGCACCTCTCAACAAGATCTCACCTGAAGCACATACATAGTTCTGACTGGGAGACATACTATCAACAGGTCAGAGGTGCCACAACTAGCAGCAGCAGAAGCACTTCTAAAGGTTCCTGGGGCTCTGGGGCAGATAAGAGAAGTAGTGTTTTTATTAATGTGTCAGAGAATGTGACAACAGTTAGTTTATTCCAAATAACACTTTTGATTCCTGCTGCAGAGAAGTATGACTCTGGGTTTACTGAAGGAGACGACAAGAGTCATAGACTCCCCATACATGCTGCCTCCACCTCCACCACCTGCTCTATTCATGTTGTTAAAGCTATCAAGTTACAGGGTTCTTCTGCCATGTACTGCCAACTAGGGGTGGGTGAAAAGTAAGAAAAAATTTCTGCATGACTTTTCTAGAAAAACTCACAAATTTCTCTTTTTTTCACAAAAGTTTTCTCCAATGCAAAATTGTACTCCTTTCTGTCTATTACAGCAAAGTTTTCACATATTCCAACACATTTTTCTCCTACTCTAACACATTTTTTGCCTATTACAACACATTTTTCACCTATTCTAACACATGTTTCTCCTATGTTTAATATGGTACAAATTTTCTCAGCACAATATTACTTCTTCTAATGGCCATGGTGGAGAAATAAGTAGCTGGAAGTCAAAGTCGTGAGTCCTATAGCAACATATACCTTGAAAAATGTGTTGGCATGCAGAGTGCATTTGTCTTTTGCCCACAACACTTACTTCCTACTTAAGTGACACTGGCACATATTCATAATGATCTACAATGTGGCAGATGCGTATGGTAGTGGTGGTGAGTGACTGGTATGGTCTGTTTGGTGGAATCTTGACAAACTGCATCCACCCTGATGAGGGATCGTCATCATTTATTGCACATTCTGCAGCAATGTCATGCCCCTTTAGCCCTTACCTCTGAGCCCCCAGCCATCCACCACTTCTGTGGACATCCCAGATGCTCCGCAATCGAGGAGTAGGCTGAAGCCGCGGCCTAAAGTAGCGGCGTCTACCCGCGATCGCTGTAGCATGGTAGGCCAAAACCACGGCCTGAAGTTAAGGAAGCACCCAGGGAAGACATCCAGAGACCAGCAGTTAGTGTTGTACACCTGTATGGGGGAGGTAGAGCCTGCCCCTCTCATCAGCTGCCCACCAATAAAGTGTCTACAAAGCAGCAGTGAGACAGGTGCTGTAGTGACACTCCCCTCTGGTGGCCAATCCTGTGGGAGGTTTGTCCAGCAGAGGGGAGGGGTTAAGACCTGTAGCACTATAAAAAAAAACCTCAGGCTGTGTCCACTTTGCTCCAGTGTTCCAGAGCTTTGGTTACTGTGTGCTCTAAGTCTCTAGTTCTCAGTGACTCTTTGCTTGCTTTGCTGCAGACGCTTTGCTTGATTATCCATTACCTGACCTTTGGCCTCACTGCTGGACTACTCTGCCTGTCTGTTTCCTGACCTTTGCCTGTACTACGGATTTTGCCTGATTGCCACCTGCCCTGACCTTTTGGACTGTTCCTGACTTCGCTCCTGTTTAACCCTTGTACTCCAGTACTGCCATTCCTACCATGGTGCTCTACCTGTCTACCTCTGTGGACCACCTGGTAAGGGTGTCTGGCAAGAGATCGCATTCCCTGCTCCTACGCTCCAACCAACCAAACCTGACAAGCAACCAATGCTGCAGTCAGTTTTTGTATTACCACTTTACTCCCACATCCCTGCACTGCTCCACCCTTCCCCCTCCCACTTGTGCATTTGCTAGACATTACTCAACTACTTTGTGTGTTTTTACTCCCTATAGTATACAACTGATGGAGTGTGATGTCTTGCCTTGGCCCTCAACAAAATTACTCAGAGTTCACATCAGGTTCCCCATCAGCTGTCTAATTTGTTTAAAAATATATTTATTTTTTTATTTTATTTTATTATTTTTTTAAGTTGATCACCCTATCTTATCACAGTTAGTCAAAAAAAAAAATAGCTAAAAAACAAAATCAACAACTTCTTTCCTCAGAAGCAATTTGAAACCCAGCTGCCTGTGTAGTCACACCAAATTTTGGGTCAACCTCCTTCCTCCCTTCTTCTCCCCCAGAGTACCTTCAGAGTCACCTAATACAGAGAACAAATGTTCTACCTAAATGACTCTCTAAACTAAGCTTCAATTCCCCTTTAGTGGCCTATCTCAAAACGTGCTGTTCTCTCCTCTCACAAACACAGAATTGCATGTTGCAAGAGCCTGACAGCCTTGTACATGGCTGTAGAAAACTAGAAAAAACTTTTGTGTGGTGGAGAAAATGTTTTCTTCCCAGGTGAAAAAGAGTTGGAAAACTGCACTTTTTACAGGAAATTTTTTACCAAATGGAAAGTGCCATTTTTTGCCAATTTCAGTTTCACTCGAAAGTTTCAACCCGTCCCTACTGCCAACCCACCCTTAATGAGCTCTTGGGAAGAAGTAAAACATTTCACAAAAGCAATCTCAAAGTACGCCTGTGGAATGTCAAGGTTGCCAAGATGTTGGCAGTTCACATGCTGCCGCATTCTTTTGTAAAAAACTAACGATTTAGAACATTTTTGTCATGTGTAGTTCCTCCCAAGCTGCAGTTATTCTTCCAGGATGGCTGTGCCAGAATTGGACAAGCAGTGGGCAAAACTGATATTTTACAGCATAAGATGACAGCTGGTTCTGGCAGTATGATTAAAGGGCATAAACAGCAGCAGGATAGCCCACACAATCAGCATACCACCTTGTGCATGTAGCGTTTTCAAAGAAAGCCATATATGTATTGAGTAAACTAGAGCAGGTGATAGAGGAATGACTTGTACTCAACTCCTTAAAAGCTAGTTTTGTGTCTGCTGATAATGGGTCCATCATAATAGCTGCATAGAGAATAGGTGAAATGGTACATGTACTCTGCTTTGACAATGTGCTAAATTTAAGTGAGCAGATTCTTGGCATAATCCAAAATCCTCTGAGAGATTCTGAATATCGCCGGTAAAATCTGTGCCCATTTTAGCTGCTTCTACAGTACACACAATGTTCCATATTCCATACAAGAGCAACCATCTCCTGCTGTGCAAAACTGGAATGCTTTGGAGGGATCTTCTTCGTCTCCTGGGCAATAGCAACTAATGGGTCTATGGTACACTAGCCTGTTCCTCAGCCTCCTGCTGCCCTTGCAACTCAGCAACATCAGGAATTAGAGCAATAGATAACTCAGCAAATTCCAAAAGCTCACTGGTAGTGGTGGTGATACCCATCCCCATTCCTGTCTCCCATTCCTTCTCAGTTTCTGCTAAACAGGCCATCAATGTCTCTTCCACCCATCTTCTCCACCATCATCATCATCACTGCCACCACCAGTCCCTCCTTGCTGCTGCTTCTCTATTACAGACATATCACCAGTTGGAGGAGATGATGATAAATGTGACAGATAATCCCCTAATGTCACACTTCTTTTTGTTGACCTGAAGAGGGCAGACTGGCAGCACAGGCAGCTGGTCTGTGCTCCCGTGGGGGCGGTATTATTGCTGCAACAGTTCTGCCTTCTTCAGTATAATGTTCCACATGGAAAATGCTGTGGGGGAGCAGGGGACTCCCAGGGTCAGTTGAATGTTGTGGGCTCCCTTGACCACCAGTCTGGACACTCTAGTCCCCTACTTACCACTTCCCCTACCACTCCTCTAACACTAGTCCCTCCAGCTGCTTCACCATAACTGTTACTACTACTAATACCAACCACATCAATTTCAGTCCCTGAGTCTTCTTCCTTACTAGTAATATGATCACCCCTTCTTCACTCCACTCTGTACAAGCTTCTGGACCTTCTCAATAGCAGTATTAGTGGCAGGATTGCTTGAGGATGGCAAGTATGAATTAGGGTCCCCTGCTTTCACACTTGACATCAACCTGTTGACCACCCCTGGTGGTAAACTGACTGATAGTTTGAGGTGTCAAACTCCGACTGAGCAGGAACAATGACTATGGATTGGGAGACTAGCAAGGTCAGCAACAGAGAAGCAAGAGAATCACAGAATTGACAGACTGACAGATAGTCAAATAGGAGAGCCTGGGTTGATAACTGTTAGTGATGAGCGAGCATGCTCGGCCGAAGCTCGGTTCGGCTCGAGCATCGCTCTGCTCGGCACATGGCGGTACTCGTACGAGTACCGCATGTGCTCGCCCGCCATGTTCGGGTCTCCTCCCCGCAAGTTTCGCGGCTGCTGCGCAGCCAATAAATGTGCGGGGAGGCTCTGACATCAGTGTAATGCCAGCAGCCATGTTGGCTGCTGGCATTACACTGATTGGCTGGCCAGAACCCGTGATCGGGTGCTGTATAGCACCCGACTCGCGAGTTCTGCTCATTCTCAGCCAGGGAGAGATGCGATCAGGCAGGGAAAGTCAGTGTAGGGAGAATAAAAGTGTTGGTACTCTTTCAAGACCCAAAAGTCCTTTTTAGGACTGTTGTGTGTGGGGGCAGCATTTATATTTTGTTTGGGGGGGCACAATTTCATTTTTTTTTGATGATGGGATATTAGTAAGGTGACATTGTACTAGGTGCACAGGGACAAATATTGTACAACGCAGCGACAAAAAGGGCCATTTTAAACGTGTGCCTAGCCATAGATTATTGTCACATTCTGTTTAGTGTTCAAATTCACAAATTAACGTCACATATTCCGTTCACTGTGCCTAGCCGCAGATTAGCGTCACATTCTGTTTCGTGTGCCTAGCCGCAGATTAGCGTCACATATTGTTTAGTGTGCAAATTCCCAAATTAACGTCACATATTGTTTAGTGTGCAAATTCACAAATTAACGTCACATATTCCGTTCACTGTGCCTAGCCGCAGATTAGCGTCACATTCTGTTTCGTGTGCCTAGCCGCAGATTAGCGTCACATATTGTTTAGTGTGCAAATTCACAAATTAACGTCACATATTCCGTTCACTGTGCCTAGGCGCAGATTAGCGTCACATTCTGTTTCGTGTGCCTAGCCGCAGATTAGCGTCACATTCTGTTTCGTGTGCCTAGCCGCAGATTAGCGTCACATATTGTTTAGTGTGCAAATTCACAAATTAACGTCACATATTGTTTAGTGTGCAAATTCACAAATTAACGTCACATATTCCGTTCACTGTGCCTAGCCGCAGATTAGCGTCAAATTCTGTTTCGTGTGCCTAGCCGCAGATTAGCGTCACATATTGTTTAGTGTGCAAATTCACAAATTAACGTCACATATTCCGTTCACTGTGCCTAGCCGCAGATTAGCGTCACATTCTGTTTAGTGTGCCTAGCCGCAGATTAGCGTCACATTCTGTTTCGTGTGCCTAGCCGCAGATTAGCGTCACATATTGTTTAGTGTGCAAATTCACAAATTAACGTCACATATTGTTTAGTGTGCAAATTCACAAATTAACGTCACATATTCCGTTCACTGTGCCTAGGCGCAGATTAGCGTCACATTCTGTTTCGTGTGCCTAGCCGCAGATTACCGGCATATATTCCGTTTAATATGAAGAAGGCGGGTAAAAAGGGAGGGGGAAGTGGACGTGATCCTGATAGTTCAGGGCGCGGGTCAGGACGCGTAGAAACTGTGCCTGGTGCCAGAGCACAAGACAGAAAGACATCCACCATACCTAGCTTCATGTCTCAGTTTACAGGGCGTCGCAGGACATCACTCTCGAGGTCAGACCACTGCGAACAGGTGGTCGGTTGGATTTCAGCTGATACTACTTCAAGTCGGTTAAGCACCACCCTGTCTTCCACCAAGTCCACTCTCACTAGCCAAGAGTCTGGTCAACATAATCCTCACCCTGATCATCCTTCCTCCCACCATAGAGGGTCTGGCCAAAGAAGTGATCCCACACTGGGATATAGTGAGGAGCTCGTCTCATCACCAATCCTTCATTTGAACCTCTCTCCAAGCACGCTTGCAGAGGAACATGAGATCTTGTGCCCTGATTCACAACCTCTAGAGGGTACCCAATCACAAGAAGATGACAGAGGGGAACGGCATTTAAGGTCAAAGGAAGTGGATGATGATGATGAGACACAGTTGCCATCAAATCAACCACAATTACTGTCTCAAGACCTTGATGAGGAGGATGATACACAGTTGTCAATGACTGAGGATGTGGTGGGATCAAGAAATGAGGAGGATGATCAGAGTGAGGAAGTGGAGGAGGACTTGGTGGACGATGAGGTCACTGACCCCACCTGGGAAGGTGGAGAGCCGAGCGATGACAGCAGTCCTGAGGGTGAGCCATCTGCAGCACCGCAACAGGCTGGAAGAGGCAGTGGTGTGGCTAAAGAAAGAAGGCTGACCGCACCAAACCGGCCCGCAAATGTTCCACGGAGCACCCCCTTGCATAAATCTCCCTTGCCAAGGGCTAGGTGTTCCGCGGTATGGCGTTTTTTTAAGGAAAGTGCGGACGACAAAAAAATTGTAGTTTGCAACCTGTGCCACACCAGAATGAGCCGAGGCATGAACACTAGAAACCTCACCACCACCAGCATGATCCGACACATGGCATCCAAGCACCGTAATAAGTGGGAGGAATGCCAGGATCGCCAATCTGTGTCTGCAGGCCACACCACTGCCTCCTCTTCCCCTGTTTTCGGTGCCGGCCAATCGCCTGTCGAAGGCGCAGGCCCGCATACCTCCCGCCCTGCACCTGTACCATCTGAAGCACCATCAGCGACCACATCCACTTCCCTGTCCCAGCGCAGCGTCCAAATGTCGTTACCCCAGGCATTTGAGCGCAAGCGAAAATACCCAGCCACCCACCCACAGGCCATAGCACTAACCTCACACCTTTCCAAATTACTGGCCATCGAAATGCTGCCATTTAGGCTTGTGGACACTGAGTCCTTCCGCAGCCTGATGGCAGCAGCTGTCCCTCAGTATGCAGTCCCCAGCCGCCACTACTTTTCCCGGTGTGCCGTCCCCGCCTTACACCACCATGTGTCCCTTAACATCACCCGTGCCCTGACCAACGCAGTTACTGGGAAGGTCCACTTAACGACTGACACATGGACAAGTGCTTGTGGCCAGGGACGCTACATTTCCCTGACGGCACACTGGGTGAATGTCGTGGAGGCTGGGAGCGACTCGGACCCTGGGATGGCACAGGTGCTACCCACGCCGAGGATTGCGGGCCCTACCTCCATCAGGGTTTCTGCCAGCACCTACGTTATTGGCTCCTCCTCCTCCGTTTCCACCTCCGAATTCTCTGCGCGCAGCGCCACTCACCCATCAGCCGGTAGCTGGAAGCAGTGTAGCACTGCAGTGGGGAAGCGTCAACAGGCCGTGCTGAAGCTGATCTGCCTTGGGGACAAACAGCACACGGCCTCAGAGCTGTTGCAGGGGATTAGTCACCAGACCGAGCAGTGGCTCTCGCCACTCAACCTGCAACCAGGCATGGTTGTGTGTGATAATGGGCTTAACTTGGTGGCGGCTTTGGAGCTCGGCAAGCTCACACACGTACCATGCCTAGCGCATGTATTTAATTTAGTGGTTCAGCGATTTCTAAAAACCTACCCCAATTTGCATGATCTCTTGACGAAGGTGCGCCGCGTGTGTGCACATTTCCGTAAGTCATCTACAGCTTCAGCCGGCCTGTTGAAGCTGCAGCAGCGCTTACAATTGCCAGCTCACCAGCTGCTGTGTGACGTGAGCACGCGCTGGAACTCCACCTTCCACATGTTGGCCCGGCTTTGTGAGCAGCAGAGGGCAGTAGTGGAGTACCAGCTGTTACACGGTCGTCGCCTCTCCGTTCAACTTCCTCTAATCAGAAGTGAGGAGTGGGAATGGATGTCAGACCTCTGTGAGGTTTTACGCAATTTTGAGGAATCGACACAGATGGTGAGCGGCGATAACGCTATTATCAGTGTAACCATCCCACTTCTGTGTCTACTGAAACGCTCGCTGCTCACAATTAAAACCGACGCTTTGCATGTGGAAGAGGTGGAAATGGGGGAGGAAGAGCTTACACAAGGTGATAGCCAGAGCACCCTCACTTCGTCTTCTCAGCGACAATTGGAGGAGGCGGAGGAGGAGGAGGAGGAAGACACGGTTGCCTCCGCTACAGAGGGTAGCCATGGAACTTTATTTCCATCTCTTCAGCGTGGGTGGGCAGAAGAGGAGGAAGAGGATGAGGAGATTGAGAGTCATCCTCCTGGTGAGGACAGCGAAATCTTGCCTGTTGGTACTCTGGCACACATGGCTGACTTTATGTTAGGCTGCCTTTCCCGTGACCCACGCGTTATATGCATTTTAGACAACACGGATTACTGGGTGTTCACCCTTCTGGACCCCCGCTACAAAGAGAATTTCTCATCTCTCATTCCTCCGGTGGAGAGGACAAGCAAAATGGTGCAATACCAGAAGGTTCTTGTATAAAAATTGCTCCAAAATTTTCCATCTGGCAACGCTGGCGGCAGAGTACGTGCTACCTTGGCCAACCGAGAAGGGGAGAAAAGGGGAGCACACAGCAGTTCCGACAAAGGCAGGGCAACACTCTCCAAGGCGTGGGACACCTTCATGACACCCCGCCAGCACCCTCACCCTGATGCACAGCCTAGTGTCACAAGGAGGGAAAAGTTTTGGAAGATGGTGAAGGAGTACGTAGCAGACCGTGTCAGCGTCCTCAATGATCCCTCTGTGCCTTACAACTACTGGGTGTCCAAGCTGGACATGTGGTATGAACTGGCACTCTACGCCTTGGAGGTGCTGGCCTGCCCTGCCGCCAGCGTTCTGTCTGAGCGGGTATTTAGTGCTGCTGGTGGCATCATAACAGATAAGCGTATCCGCCCTTCCACCGAAAATGCTGATAGGTTGACACTTATAAAAATGAACAAGGCCTGGATTTCCCCTGACTTCTCCACTCCACTGGAGGAAAGCCCCGGGGGAACATAAAGTCACTTTAGATATGTTATTTACAATGATGGGAATACTCTGTATTCCCATTCACCCCTTCCACCCAAAAAACGGGTATATGGTTGACTCTTAATCTTCTCATCCTCCTCCTCCTCTTCCATATACCCAGTGATATAATTTTTATATAGGGCCAGCTCACCAGCGGGCCCTGTGATATAATTTTTATATAGGGCCAGCTCACCAGTGGGCCCTGTTTGACAATTTTTGTATAGGTCAGCTCACCAGCGGGCCTTCTCATATAATGTTTTATTGGGTCAGCTCTCTAGCGGGCCCTCTCATATAATGTTTTATAGTGTCAGCTCACTAGCGGGCCTTCGCATATAATGTTTAGGATGGTCAGCTCCGCAGCAGACCCTCACCCATAATGTTTTAGATGGTCGGCTCAGCAGCAGACCCTCATTCCTAATGTTTTAGATGGTCAGCTTAGCGGCATGCCCTCGCCCCTAATGTTTTAGAGGGTCACCAGCAGGCCATTAATCCTAATTTTTCAAGGGTGTGTATGATGCCCTCCTTTATGTGTAATAAAGGGTGTATTGGAGTGACATTTCAGTCTAATTTTTGGCAGCCCTTTCACTTAGTGCATAGGCTTTATGAGTGTTGGACCACTACCTGAACTATTGTACCACAATGTGAATGAGGCCCTCCATTTTGTGATATACAGGTTGTATCGGAGTGCCTCAGGTCCTCCCATTGAATTAAATAGGGCTGGGGTGTTCGACAGAGCAGAAGGTAGTTCTTGGCTTCATCCACTAAGTCACTTCGTCACTTTTACTCAATGGATCAGACCCCACTGTTCCGACTATAAATTTTGGACTTAACAAGGGCAAACGGACATGTTGTAAAACCTGTGGTAGCTGCGGCCTCCGTTCCTGAATGCTGTACCTTACCCGGGCCATAACCACGTTGAACACCTGCTTTACGCTGCGCACGTTTCCCTCTTAATCATAGCCCCAGTTCCGAAAAATCGATGACATTTTTTGCAGAATTTGCAGATGATATACAAGTAAATATATAGCAAATACTGTTTGGTAACAATTTTTCGCCTAAAGTCGTTTTTATCTTCCTTTTTGTGTGTTTTACGGTCAGTCTGTAAAAATGGCGTACTACGGGCGAAACATCGTTCCCAGCAGCGACGTTGGAGTCCAAGATGCATCCAGACATCCTCCCTATGCTGTCCCTGAACCATTTCTGTGGTGTTTCCATCATTTTCTGACCTTTTCCTATGAACCAGGTACCCTCCCCTCATCAGAGCAGGGGGTGCCTGGTGTAATGCTCGAGTCCTCCCATTGACTTCAATGGGGGTTGGGTGCTCGGCCGAGCACTCGAGCCTCCGGGGGCGCTCGGCCAGAGCACCCGAACACCCGAGCATCGGGGTGCTCGATCATCACTAATAACTGTTAATCACGGTAGAGGTACAGAATCAGCAGGATGAAGGATAGTTAATAGAAGAGCTTGGATCTACAACAAGGATTCACAACAGAGGATAGGGAACAGGAACACAGGAGTCAAGGACTGAGACTGAATTTGAACACTCACAGGAACAGGAAGATAGCTTGACAGTACTGAGAAGTTGAAACTTAATAAAGGCACTTGATCAATCATAAACCTGTACAAGGAACAATGGATATTCCAAGCCCTAAGGAACAACACAAAACCATATTTGGAGTGGGCAATGAAACACAGAATGTGACAGGCTCCCTGTCTCTTCCCAGTAAGAAATACAGAATTTTGGGGTATTTGGAGTCAACCTCCTTTCTCCCTTCTTCTCTTCCAGAGTGCCCTCAGACTCCTCTAATACAGAGAATACATTTTCTTGCTACATGATCCCCTAAACTAAGCTTGAACTCCACTTTATTAGTCTGTCTTCTCTAGCTCAAAAATGTGCTGCTTTCTCTTCCTGTTGCAAATACATAATGGCATGCTGTGGGAACCGGCACCCCTGTTATATTATGCCTTCTGTAAAAAAGGGACACCTGCCACAGGGTGTGGAAAAAGTCAGTCTTCGCATTGATTTCAATGCAATGAGTGAGG
The DNA here is from genome assembly GCA_037306005.1 of Rhinophrynus dorsalis. Lineage (NCBI taxonomy): Eukaryota > Metazoa > Chordata > Amphibia > Anura > Rhinophrynidae > Rhinophrynus > Rhinophrynus dorsalis. The sequence continues at coordinate 100,026,400 of CM074723.1, forward strand.
CAAAAAAATTTAAAAGCATCACTTTTTTCCTAAAATGTGCTTCTAGGCAGAAAGTGCCATTTTTTTCCTGTTTCCTTTTTGAGGCGAAACCTTTCAACCATCCCTAGATCCAGTCTCTAACTGCTAGCCACAGAACCACACACACTGATTGAAGTAACAGCTGTTCCACTAGTAGCCATAGATCTATACATATATATATATATATATATATATATATATATATATATACACTGTGACAGCCCAGCCATACCAGTGATAGTCATAGAACACCCCAGCCTTGGTCCACTGTTTAAATGGACTAATAGTCTCAGGAGATAGAGGGTCAGGAGAGAAGTAAGACATGTGATAGGTATAAGTGACATGCAGACAGATGGAAAGATGACATAATGTGTATTTGACTGATGCATCAACATTTTTGACTGTGTCTGACCATTATTAGAGAGCAGCAACACTACTCTACAATACTTCTCTATCATCATTGTATCTGCACAACTTTAACCGTCCACCAGCACATATCATGAGGCAGCAGCAACACAAAATTAAAACATTAAGAGTATGCCAAAACAAGGTTGTTACCAAACTGCATATCCTCATTCTGTATTGCTATTTCATAAAACACTGCCCTACTACCATTGCATGTAATCATCTTGTAATAACACTAATCAAAAACATTGCACCACTAAAATTGCACTTTTCTATAAAGTACTAGAAATGCATCAAAATCCCAAACCAGGAAAACTGACACTGCTACACTAGCTGCTCTTCCAGCATTGCATTGTACTGAAACTGATTATTACTAAATCTAAGTAATTTTCTACTTCTACTGCAATACAATACCTCTTTACCCAGCTCCAAAATAGTACCCCATAAACACTCAAAGCAATGATCAACTATTAGTGCAGAAAAAAACTGTAAAAACTAAAGATGAATGTCTCAATTTAAGACCCACACTTCCAAGGACATACACTTCAACAAAATGCTTCTCTAGCAACACGCTTGTCACCCAATAGCAAAACTGCACTGAAATACAAGCATAAACTGTCTACAAGTCGTAACACAGTAAAAGCATTGCACAATGTCACCCAGCACTGTAACCTAATATATCTGTTAGTGTCACTGATGACTTCAGTTTTGGGATGCAACAGAGAAGTCACCAGTGATGCTACTGTTGTTCTAATAAATTATGTAATCAGTGATGTCCTTTGTGATGTCATCAGCAAACCCCATGGGGAAGTTAAAGGGGAACTATCACCTATATACAACTTTGCCTCTGTGTAATGTTCCTGTAGCGATAACATGTAACCTGTGTGTGTTTTTTCTATAATGCAGACTATGACAAAAATCAGTTTTAAAAATGAGCCGATTACTTCACTTCAGGACAGGCTATGGATCATTCTGCACCGCAGCCTGTCAATCTTCATCTGTTCCCTTCCACAAGCAGTGCCTTGTTCCAACCTCCTTCAATGACAGAGAATTTCCCCATGTAAGCTGGAGCACTCTCTTGAGTCATGAGGAGTTTTGAATGAGGTACTACTTTGGGAGCGAACAGTAGAAGATTGACAGGCTGCAGGACAGAGCTGTACCCACAGCCTCTCCTGAAGTGATGTCACCAACTCATTTTTAAAATGGTACATTTCGCCATAGCCTGCATTTTTATATATATATATATATATATATATATATATATATATATATATATATATATAAAACACAGATTACATGTTCAAATAATTTAACCTGTTCTCTTTGAATTTGATAGAAAAGTTAATTGTGTCTTTAATGAAACTTTAATGCCATTGAATATTAAAGGGAAAACACACACACACACACAGTGGATAACAGAAGTCTACATACCCTTACAGAAATAGTAAATTTTTTATGTAAAAGCTAAGTAATTTAAAATAAAACTGTAAATGCCTTGTCTGCATAAGTATACACACCCTTTAACTAATACTTTGTGGAAGCTCCTTTTGATTTGATTACAGCAGTAAGTTTCTTTGGATAGGTCACTATCAACCCAGCGCAACTGGAATTTGCTATTTAATTTACTTAATCCCACTCTTCTTTGCAGAAGTGTTCAAACTCTGTCATATTGCAAGGGTACCCTCTTTAGGACAGATTTTCTATAGGATTGAAGTATGGTCTCCGATAGGGCCATTCCAGGATAACGAGCTTCCATTTTGTCAGCCTTCATTAGGTTGACTTGGCAAGGTGCTTCAGATTGTTGTCATGTTGAAAGATGACATTCTTCCTTAGTGTCAGCTTTCTGGTAGAGGGCAGCAGGTTTTGCTCCAAAATGTCTTGATATTTGGAGGTATTTTTTCCCCTCCATATCCTAACCATAGCCCCTGTCCTCACTGAAGAGAGGCTACCCCAAGGTGGGAAAACCTAAAGTATTGACCTGTTAGAAATCTCTGAGGATAGGGTTGGTAACTACTGCCTTTGTTTGCTGAAGAACATCATATGTGGTCTCATACATGGTATCTAAGAGAACAGAAAAGTTTGGAAATATCTAAATGTTCTGTATATTTGTGAATTTTGCAACAAGCACTTTCATAAAAGAATATGTTTATTTTAGCTTTATAATGTCTTCAAAATTTGTAATATATTATAAAATCTTGATAAAAGAGAACAAGTTAATATTTCAATGCACTAAAAAAGAAGGAAGTTGAATATCATGAGGCAGTCCTCACTTTGATAAAGTGCAACATCCATATATGCTTTCTTTTAATGGAATCCTGCTGGCGTAGCATAGAAACTCTAGATAGAACCATGCATCCTGCCATTAAAAAGTGTTCTGGTTTATGAAACACCTCTACACAGAAATACGTGAAAATGAATTAAAATGTACACATCATATGCTGTTCTTTCAGTCCTGAAGAAATTTTGAAGTAGCCAACTGTTCTGAAATATAAATTTCCTGAGGTTGCTATAGTGATGATAATAAAGTTTTTGCTTCAATTTATATGATAGAGTGTAGCAGAACACTTGAAAAGGTAAGCTAATCAAAAATGAAGATACTGTTAGTTGTCATTCTCAACTCAAACCAGTCTTCCTAAATTAAGTTCACAATTACAAAACATAATCCTTATTTCTGTCATTTTTCTTATATATGCATTATGAAATTATTTCTAAATATAGTTACACATTATACAGAAGATATTGTAATAACTCTTTAGATGCTTAAGATTTTAACAACTCATTGCTTTAATATTCTTAGGCATTGCATAAAGCATTCAAACAGATAAAGTCACAGCATGGTTGATGTAAAAGTTAATTCTACATACTTTGGTACAAATCAATTACTAATTAACCCTTTGAGTGCCAGATTAGTAACAAACATATTTCAAAGCAATGCATTGAGTACCACTCTGGCACTAAAAGGGTTACAAGATGTTGTTTTAGTTTTTGGGCTAAATTCAGATAATAATTTCTCAGACAATCCTATGAATGTAGACTATACAACTCACTAGTAGAGGAAAAATTCATTAACACTAACATTACAGTTAAAATACCTTGCCAACCCACACAACCTGACCTACAGTTAACAAGTCCATTGTCATATAGGTCTGTTGCAAAACACAGATGGATTAGTCATTTAAAAAAATATGCATTTTTTGTTTACAGTTATGGTTAAAAATGCATAAAATAAATTATGGAGTGGGTAACATTATCCCTCCATCCTGATGAGATCAGGATGAAAAGCATTAGTAAATTATATGGGGCTCTCAGAACCCAAAATATTTATTTTGGACCAAGGAATAGAAAGTTTTTCCCTCCCTGAATGAATTAAGCCAAAAAATGTTATATGTGCCAACTTAATTTATTAATATACAAAATAATTAACTCTTTGAGTGCTAGAGGGTGTGCTTATGGCACTCAAATGGTTAATATGGGGTCCGGAGAAGGAAGGAGCTTAAGGATTCCTATTATTATTACTAAAATAAGTAGATTAATATGGGGTCTGGAGACCATATCCTAATAAGCAAATTGCCCAAGGTAGCGGTTTCTTGACCTGTATTAAAGGATTCTCCAGGAAGAGGAATATTTAGAAATAATTAGGGGGAAGTTTTCCTAAGTGAGAGAGGAAAAAATATAAAAAATTAGCATGGGAGTAAGGGGTCCTGCATGGTGTCATGCATGACTCATTGCCAATCAATGGGTTAGAGAAAGAGGTGACTCAGGGGCAGGGGCATCCACTATCCATTACTCGTAGTAACTGACTGGCTGGGAGTTGTCTGAAAATAAACCAATCATAGTTTTGCATAGTATTTCCTGGACATTAGCCCAGAAAATGTGTAGCTTTTCCCCATTTGTTCTATTTTGATTTGTCTTTTACTTTTTTTACTTTAAGGGTAGACCATGGTATAGCCAAGGTGATACAGTCACATAAGATAACTCAACTCAATATGTAGTTTTAACATTCATTTCTTTGATACGCATTTATCATCTGAAAATTAATTCAGCCCAAAAGGTCTTTTGGTTTTAACAATGAGTTATTCTTTAAGACCTCACTGTGTATGCATAACACAGATGGAGGTTAGTATAACATATGGCTGTGTGTAGAGATACTAGCTTAAAATCTTCCATCACATTTACTATACATTTAAAAAGTGAAATTTACTCACCTATATTTCATTTCACAGCATAAGAAATGGGTCTTAGGTCAGCCTCCAAGCTGGCAGGACCAATCAAAAAGTTTAAAACCCCCAGCCTTGTCTCTTTCTTCAGTTATACTGTTGTCCAAGCTATAAAAATAAGAAAATTAGTCAATTAACACTTAAAAATGTCAATATCATGTCAGACTTTTAGAGTAGGGATTGCCGTGAAGGGGCACAGAAAAAAAAATAAATATCAGTGAGTAAATTTCACCCTTTCATCTGTATCCATTGCACAGCATAAGAAATTGGACTTCCCAAAGCAGTGTCATATTAAGGCGGGAAGCCAGGTAAGCTAAGAACAAAGTTATGATAGAGGCTTAATCTCTCTCTCTCTGCATACAAACACACACAGACACACACACAGACATAGATAGATTATTTGGAACAATATTCCTCTTAGACCTATTTGAAAGGACTTTAATGTATTCCAGACTGCTTTGAGTTCCAGCAAGTTTATGTGTAAGGACTTCTCTTTTGCTGACTATTGTTCCTGTGTTATCTTGTTTTCCCATGCTCCTCCCCAGCCTGACAGACTGGCGTCTGTATTCTTATTTTTCTTCAGATTGAGATCTACAGTCCACCATTATAGTTCCTTTTTTGTGGATGGCAATACTGGGATAGTTTGTGCAAAGTTGCAGGAATCCCTCCTCCAGAATTGTAGAACATTTTCTTGGGTTTTCCTCATGTATATCTTTCCTCAAGAAAGAATTTTCACTGCTGAGGATAGGTGTCCCAGAAAACTTGAAACTCCCTAGCAGTCTTGAAGGATCATCTCAGGAACGTCAGAACTTTCCCTTTAATTTGATTCTGTCTGCCCTGGGAAAGGTAAATCTTTCCTATTGATGTCTCGAATTCTACTCTTAGAAATGGGGTGTGTCCTGAAGGGACTAGTTAACTTTTCTCCTCGTTCACAAGCCACCCCATGTTGGAGAGATGCTGCAGACATCTGACTGTGTTCACTCTTGATCTCTGTTCTGAGTCTGCTATCAGCAGAATGTAATCTAAGTATGGGATGAGATTTATCCCTTCTTTTCTGAGAGTCTCCACATCAGGTGAACCTTTGTAAAGGCCCTTGCTGCTGAGGCTAGCCCTAAGGGAAGGACTCTGAACTGGAAGTGTTGATTGTTGAACAGGAACCAGAGGAACTTCCGAGGAACAGGTCTGACTAGGATGTGATGATACACATCCATGAGGTCTATTTTGGTTAAATATTTGATGACTGGCAAAACTGACTCCATCTTGAATTTTTTGAACAGCACAAATTTGTTCAGATATTATAGGTCTAAGATTACTCTTGTTCCTCCCAACACTTTTGATACTGCATTTTTGAAGTTGAGGGACAAGTTCTATAACTTGGTTTCTTTGTCGTTCCACGATGGCTAGCTTCATCATCTTTGCTTTTGAGTGTTGTTTCTCTAAAATTGAAATTAATTTCCTTAGAGTCCTTGGGACAGTAAGAAGTTACAGTGGATACCCCAAATGCACACTTTTATTCACCCATTTATCCGGGAAGGATACCTTCCAGAGCCGACAAAATGTTCTAGTCTGTCCCCTACTGGATATGGAGTTGGGATCCACAGTACTTCATTGTGTGTTCTTAAAAATTATTCTCTTTTGGGAATTACTTCTTGATACCTCCAGTTTAACCCTGCCGTGGCTTTCTCCTCCTGTGCTCAGATGTAGGGGTAGGAGAAAGCTCTTGCCCTGTTTCAGGGGGAAATTCCACGAACACCACTTTAAAACAAGCAATTAAAATCTTCACATTTTTCACCCATTGGCCAAAATTCTTCGCCATTTTTTCAAAGGCTAGAAAGTTTCCACCCACTGATTTTACATTGTTTTTGCCTTTTCACTATAAAAACTTGATGTATTTGCAGAAGTGAAACACAACAGAAGCAGCTACAGAGCGAGGTAGACGTGCTGTTCTGTTGTGCTGTGATCTTTTGGAAAAACTGAGTCAGGAGAGGCTCAAAGTTACTGCTATCACTAGGGATCTTGGGGAATTTAATGGAAAGGGAGGGAGAAAAGGGTAGTACTAGTGAGAGCAGGACAGGTCAAATGCCTGCGTCTACCACTAGACGTGCTGGCCCCGCTGCCACCATTGCTGCCCCTGCTGCCACAAGTGCTGTGCTTGCTGTCCAACGTGCTGTCCCTACTTCAACCAGTCCTGTGCCTGCTGCCGATGCTGAACCTGCTGCCACCAATACTGTGCCTGCTGTCAGACGTGCTGCCCCTGCTGCAACCTGTGCTGTTCCTGATGCCAATGCTGAACCTGCTGCCACCAGTGCTTAACCTGCTGTTAGGGTGTATTGTAATACTCTGGGGGGGTGGGAGAAGATGATGCCAAAGGTGACAGCAGGGGGTGCTAAGTCACACTTGTCATCCCCAAGCAGTGCCACCATTGCTAGTACTACTACTGCTAGGGTCCAGCAGTTTGTTTGTGTTAGGAGTGAAGGAGGGGGTAAGCAATATCCTAATATTAATAGCAGCAGTGAGGAGGAAGATTCTGGAGCTAAACTTGATGTGGTTGGTGTTAGTAGTAGTAGTAATGGTGAAGCAGCCAGTGGGACTAGAGTTAGGGTAGTGGTAGGGGCAGCATTTGAGAGAGTCCAGACTAGTGGTAAAGGGAGCCTACACCATTCCTCTGATCCTGGGAGTCCCCTTCCCTTCCATTCAGTGTCCAAGTGGAACATGATCCTGAGGAGGCCAGAACTGTTGTGGGAGAGCAGGAGATGAAGTAATAATACCACCACCAACACCAGGAGCACAGATCAGCTACCTGTTCCTGTTGTTACTGCTGCCAGTCTGCCTTCTTTACGTTACCATGAAATGACAAGTGTGACATTAGGGGACCCTCAGTCACATTGCTCGTCACCTCCTCCAAACAGCAGTGAGATGTCTGTAATAGAGCAGCAGCAGCAGCACGCAGGGACTAGTGGTGGTGATGATGTTGGAGAAGCTTGGGAGGAAGAGACATTGATGGCCTTTTTAGCAAAAACTGAGAAGGAATGGGAGACAAGGATGAGGATGGGCATCACCATCACCACTAGCAATGAGCTTTTGGAATTTGCAGAATTTGTAACTGCTCTAATTCCTTCAGGAATCAGGATGCTGAGGAGTAGGCTAGTGTGCCACAAACCACAGTGGGCACAGTGGAAATGGAGTCAACAAGTGATGCGTGACTAGGACAAGTTCCATTTGCCAGCAGTAGCAATACTCCTGGACCTAGATGCAGTGCCAATTCTGAGGCATTAGCAGCAACAGCACCAACATTGTCCACTTCCAGAGACAGTGAAGGGGAATGTGGAGGAGAAGAAGAAAGATGCTATTCTTCTCCAGCTGTTCTCTATGCCCTGAAGTCATGGGTGTGGGACTATATTTATCTTGGGGCATGCACAGTGCAGTCATCCCCAATGGAACTGTGCACAATTTGTAACAAGTCAGTGAGAAGGGAAAATGAGGGAAAGAGCCTTGACTCAACTGCCCTGATAACACACATGAAAAACAAACACCATGACATTTATGTCAAACATGTTAAAAACACACATCCACTACAGAAATCAAGCACCACTGTTGCTGTACCCCATGGCTCTCCAGAAAGGCAACAAGAGGCAAGGCAGAGATCAAAGAGGAGGAAGAATAGAGAAACCCAGACAGAGACTGGAAGTTCCATGAGGAGTGAAACAACTATCTCGCCATCACCTTCTTTCTCTAGGGTAACTACATCTTCTGCAAATCCACCTCATTCATCGTTACCTCCCCCACCAAATGATAGCCACTCTGTTGATGTTAGGATGTGGCAGTTCATCTCCACCCATTGCACACTGTGTGGCGCATTGACCACACATGCCATCTTGATGCAGGAGAATCACAAGCAGGGCATCAAGCGACATCTAAGGAGATTCCATCCCACAGAATTTGCTAAGATGCTGGCAGGGAGGGTTCATCATTACTATTAAACTGTCAGCAAGCTGTCATGTGTCCTTAGCGGGGTCTGGACAAGGAGTATAGTGACAGAGGCAGTACTTGGTTTCTGGTGCCATGGTGTTTGGATACAGTTGCAGTTGCTGATGAGAAGCACAGTACGTGCTCTCAAGGGAAAATTTTCTATTGTAATACAACACACCCAAGATTTTGGCAGAGGGGCAGGTAGAGAAGAATTATTGGTCAACTTCTTCTTTTCTCCACATAGACTGGGAGCTACTTATTGTGCTGCTACTGCCTCAGGCACATCACTGGAGCTAGTCGTGGAAAGTAGAACCTTCATCATCCATCAACCATTTTACTGCTGTTGTTGATCGCATTCCCTTTCAGCTGCCTAATCATCATGCTGCTTAAATATCTCAGCAGCAGCAAGAACAGCAGTTGCAAATTCAGCATCTACATCAGGGAATTTGGCAATGACCAGTGGTCACTGTACAACAGGACATTGCCTGCTGGATCTAGGCCAGTAGGGATTTTTATTTTTCTCAGGGCTTGTGCTTTAAAAAAAATACAAAAACAATCATAGTCCTACAATAAAAAATAAACAGTTTGGGGGGTTTCTTTCTAACAAGCTTAAGTCCTACAAATCAATGTTTCTTCAGGGCTTTTGTATCACAGTCTGCCCCTGTCTGGGCAGACTACCAGGCGTAGTCATCCCTCTGGCAGATCACGGTGGAGTCCTCTATACTCTGGTCCTGCTTTCTTATCTTTGAGCCACTACTGAATCTGTTCTATCAGTGTGGTTCTAGCCTGTATTACTTGCTTTGCCTGCAGCACTAGGGGGCTGGACTGTTGCTATCAGATTTCACTTGTCATTCAGTGTCCACCTGAGGCAGCTTGCTAATTAAGCTGCTCATTACCTGGGTATAAAACATTGCCTCTTCCTGAGGGCTGTGTCAGTTCATTGTTGCATTTCTGTTCATGTTGTTTGTTTTCGGATTACCAGACTGATTTGGCTTGTGACTCCAGCTTGCTGTGCCTGACTACTCTTCTGGATTTGCCCTTGTCTGATTCTACGCATCTGGTTACTGTTCCTGCAAGCCCCCGTGCACAGATTCACAGCCCAGGTGGCTTTTTACCTGGTCACTTTGGGCTGTGTCTATCTGCAAGGGTGAGCTAACATCTCTGCACTACGGACTCCCATTAAGATAAACCGTTACATTGTGCCTCTAAGAAGTCTGAGTCCTACAAATCAATGTTTCCTCAGGGCTTTAGCCTCTAAAAACAAATCTAACAAATCATCCTCTATAAAATACTCTATCAAGTCAAGGATCAGTCCACCCCAGTGGCAGCTTATGTAACTTGACATACAAATTTCTTATTTTATTTTTTTTTTTTTTCATTAAATATCCCCCCATTACCAGTCAGGAACTTCAAAACAGATTTACCAAGACTCCACCCACCAACACTGGCACCCTCCTCAGACCCCTTTTATTCCATGTCTTATGGGGTTTCTTATTTGTATTTAGGATTTTGTATTAACTGCTCCCCAATCCCAGTAAACAACCCCCCCCCAGAAAAAAACCTTGTTCAACTGATTCTTTCCCCACATTCCACCAACACAGGGACCCTCATGCCCCTTTTATACTGTTCCTTTGAGAAATAAAATAATATTTGGTAAGTGTTCCGAAAAAGCAGAAAATCTGCACTTTTCACAGGAAAGTATTCACCAAGAGGGAAGTGCCATTATTCACTGATTTCAGTTTGAGATGAAAATTTTCACCCACCCCTACTCATGTGATTTGTCTGATAAGTACCATCTGGATTCATGAAAGGCTTGACCCCTTCTGAAGCCTCTTGAGGGGGAACAAAATTCCTTGAATCTTTTTCTTGCGGAAGGAAGTTGCTTTTCCCTCCAGATAAATTCTTCCAGTTCTTCACCAAAGAGTGATTTTCCTTCAAATGGTAAGAAGGCCAGATGATTCTTGGAGGAGACATCCGCTTCCCATGACTTTATCCATAAAGTAGTAGTTTTATAATATCCAGAGTTTTATGTCATCCAGTGATGCTTCGCACAAGAAATGTATGGATTCCTTCATTGTAGATAATTCTTTCAGTAGCCTTAATCTGGAAACTGAGGAGTCTACTTTTTCCTCAAATTCAGATCCTTAATGTATGAAAAATACATTCCATTGCCGTGATTGATTTCAAATTCTGACCAATCACTAAAAATTGTTTTTTTCAAGGCACTATCAGCCCTCGTATCCATTGGATCTCAAATGGATGTTCCATCCTCTAAGAGTATGGTGATTCTTCTGGATATTTGTGTGATTGCAACATCTACCATAGGAAGATCCAAGTTGTAATGTCTTTATCAGGAAAATGTTACATCTTTTGATACCACCCTGAAGTTGACTCCATTCTTTTTTGACAATATAATGGATAGACTTATGAATAAGAAAAGCTGATGCTGACTTTTTATGCCCAATAAAGGCCGCATCCATAATATATAGTTCCCTATGTACCTTTGTTAGACCTAAAGTTTTCCTCATTGCCTATATTAAACAGTCTAATTTTTCCGTATTGAAGGCTCCAGATTCTTCAATCAATTCACCCTCTTCTGCCGAAAAATGTGATGAAACACCCATAATACTGGCATAAACATCTTCTTTATATGGTGCTGAAGACCCTTCCTCTGGTTCAGAGATTCTAGGCCTTTTCTTGGCAGACTCTTGAATGGTGTTGAATGTTTCTTGCATGGATGTTTTCATCCATCCAAAGAAATTATTTAAATGTGATGTTACATCAGTACTAGCCATTTTCTTCATGCATTCTGGGCACAATTTAGATGAATCTGACAGGCTCAGCTTTGTATCATATCCTGTACAAAATTTGTATTTTGGAGCTGCCTTGTCTTCCTTAGAGGTGGCAGGATCTTAGGCTTAGCTTTATCAGGCTGACATGGTTTTTACATGCTTGACAATATATATAATGCACAATATTAGCTTATGAAGTAAGCAAAAACTTTCTTATCTGCCCCCTTATGTTGTAGCTTTTAAAGGAACACTAATGTCCCATAAAAAATTCTTCTTCTGTAAAGTTCCCCCCTCCCTCCCCTTCTCCTGGTGTCAGTGCTGTACTGACAGCAGGAGATACCGCTCCGGGGACCAGCCAGTGGCTCTGCAGCAGAGCAGAAATCACTTTATTTAAAAAGTGTGCCTGGTTTGCAAGCACACTTTGTACACCGTTCCAATTAAAGGGATAGTAATACTTCATTTTAACTTTATTTTATTTTGTAGGCATTAAAAAAACATGAAGAATGATATGTCTTATCTCTCAAACCTTTATGGTTTAAGAGATATTCACAAGCCAAGTGTCCCCCTCCTGCCCCTTTTACTGATGTAACACTTCTCAGCCAGGGCAGAAGGGAGGTGCCCAGGTAGACTGCAGAGAGGGACAATCTTCAATTAAGATAAGTGAAAAACCTGAAAAGCTTGTCAAGGGGGGCAGGGATTTAATTGTTTTCATAGGAATAAGAGTGTCCCCTTCTGTTATCTGTCTGGTATATGGACTGCATTCCACATCTAAGAAAAGATAGCTTACACTAGGCAAAAGGGGTGGGAGGGGGGAAACTGCTTGTGAATATCTCTTAAACTATAAAGGTTTGAGAGCTAAGACTTATATCATTCTTCATGTTTTTTTAATGCCTACAAAATAAAATAAAGTTAAAACGAAGTATTACTATCCCTTTAAGTAGTTATTTTTCAATAACATGAATTCGGCTATGCTGAAGATCCTCCTCGAGTCGGCCAACTCGAATATCCTGCTGTTAGCTTTACAGCTGACATCGGGAAAAGGGAAACTTTAGATGTAAATATCTCTCAAACCATAAAGGTGTGCACAGATATGTAATTTGGAGATCTTCCATTGTGAATATTAACCTAAGCTCCCACAGGGAAATGCAGAAAACTTCATGGTTAGGGACATTTGAGGAGACCTTTAGGGATGGGTGAAAAGGGTCAGAAAAATTGTGGGAATTCTTGTGGAAAAACAACAATTTCCATCTTTTTTTGTGAAAGTTCCAACCCATAGAAAATACATAAAATGTTCACCTTTTTTGCTACTGCCAATAAATTCCCAACAAGAATGTTGCATGATATCAGTATTTTACAGCCTCTGTTTTCAACAAAAAAACAGCATGTCAGCCTCCAAAATTTTGGCAAGTATACTATTCCACAGGTGTACTTTTGCATTATTTTTGTGCAGGTTTTGACTTCTTTCTAACAACTTAGTAAGTGTGGGATGGCAATATATAGTGGAAGAACTGTGTAACTTTATTGCTTTAATGCCATCACCTGTGGAGGTGGAGGGGATGGTGGCAGTATGTGTGGGCACTCTATGGGCTTGATTTAAAGGATTGCGCTAAAACAGCCAGTAGGGCCAAACTGAGTACTAACTGACATAATAAAATGTCTAAGTCGGTATTTAAAGTCCCTACCAGCTTAAAGCACAATGGATGTTAGGCCACAGAAATGGTCTTGTGGTCAAACATCCATTTTGTGCTTTAAGTTCCCAAACCGCTGCTAAATAGCAGTGGAGTGCTATAATCTCATTGGCTGGTATGTGCATAACCACATCTCAGCCAATGGCTATGAGGGAATTTGAATCCAGTAAACCTCAAAAACAGCGCAAACACAAGAAGAAAAAGGGCAATATCTAAGTGTAGTAAAATTTAATAAAAATAGATACAAAATAAAAGTAATGCACTTACAATAGCCCTTCTTGGGCTGTGAGCGTTTGAACAGATCCTTCCCCTGATAGCCAACGTGCTGTGTCCTCCGTTGCTCCTATGCACAATAAATCTCCCTTGGATTCTCCACAGTGGTCATCCAGATGTTAAGGTGGTGGCTAAAACCGGAGTGACAGCATAGTTGTATGCGATGTGAATTTGTTCGCTTAGTGGTTAAACACTCCGCAAATGATTTAGTTAGGATGAGCAAGTTTAGATGCGTCCAAGCCGCCAGAAACCTCGTGGCGGCTGTTGAATCTGAACGCCAGAGAATCGGAGGTGCGGGAGATGGCCGGAGTGGTGGAACTCACAGGGGGCGTGGGAGGGATCTAAAATGTAAATTAGCCAAAGGAATGAGCGCCCTTTAAACGTTTTCGCAGGCGTACTGTCTGCTTCTTCACGGGGCAACAAGCATATTGGGAAAGAATGGGGCTATATATAGTCACTAAACCATGATTGGTTTTGGAACATCATCCGTTACAAATTATATTGATATCATTCATTTAGTGTGAATGTACATAAGAAATGCTTAAAAAATTACATAAAACAGATTTATAATGTTATCACATTGCATCAAATATTTTTAAAGCAACAATGATACCACTTATGTAAAATCCTTAGAGACAATCGATCCCGTTAAATGAAACACTAAATGTGTTGCTATTCAAAGAAACATACATTTTGTGATATGTATGATATAAAAGGATGTGGAAAATTGAGACTAGAGTTAAATGAATGTGAAAATTAATGATTAAACATTGTAATAGTGGACAAAACTAAAACGGATAGAAACTGTTTGAAGTAAAATAATATGTGTTAAGGGTGTTTGTGTTGATAAGCGAACTTGGAATTGTGAAGATGGTGATATAGGTAACTAAAGGGATGCATTGCAAGAACAACATATGTGATGTGAAATATAAATAAAAATGGGAATAGATGTGAGGTGGAGGTGAGATAATTGTATTAGTGGTATTTGTTTTAGGTGAGACAATGAGTGAAGAGTTAAAAACTTTGAAGTACAAATACTGATACGTTTTTGATATAAAGTGTCCTGGTAAAAATAATCCTAGTGGAAACAATGTTGCATGTTAAAGTTATTGTTGCATTTAAAGGGTAACAATTGTCACAATCCCCTTCAATGTACTTATAAACGTCACATATATTTAAAATACAGAAAACTTAAAATGCATAGAAGACCTCAAAGTAATCACATTACATATTATATAAAAAGGCTGATAATAATGAAAAATAGTATTAAATAAAAAATGATAATAAAAGATATCACATAATAAATGAGTTTTTGTCTTTATTCTGTGTTGATGTAAACCAACACAAAAGAAAGAATTAATTAGAACACTGTTATTGCATTTCTCTCTGATCAACAATATTATACTTTGGATATACAAATGTAGGGAATCATTAAATAAAAGCATCTTGCCTTTAATTTGGCATGATGAAAGACTGATATAAACCCCCTGAAAGAAAAAAAGAGAGAATTTATAGATAGTTCAAATCAACCCAAAACCATAATCATAATTTTCCCAGTGTTTTTCTTTTATAAGAATGAGGCAAAATCAAAGTCCACATTCAGTACATCTGGATGCAGAGTGTGTAACTCATGTATCCAGTAGGACTCCCTTTGTCTAAGTTTGAGGAGTTTATCCCCACCTCTATGTCCAATTTTCACCTGTTCAATGCCTAAGATCTCTATATTATTATATTCGCAATTGTGTACTAGTTTGAAGTGTTTTGATAAACTATGACTTTCCAAACCTTTTTTTATATTGTAAAGGTGCTCATTAAATCTGGTTTTTAATTTACGTTTAGTCCGTCCTACATACTGTAGTTTGCAGGAACATGTGATCAAATATACCACATAAGTGCTTGAACATGAAATATGTTGTTTGATGGTATATTGTTTTTCTGTTTTCATAGAACAAAAATGTGTATTTTTTCTTTGTTTTAAACATGAACAGGTCTTACAGTTAGTGGTACCACATTTGTACATGCCTCTTACATCTAGAAAATTGTTCTCTATCGATGTCTTTTTGTGGTGTATATCACTAGGGGCTATGTAACTTGAAATATTTCTATTTTTCTTATAGATGATTTTAGGATGATCACCCATAAGGGGTTTTAATACCAGATCTTCTTTTAAAACATGCCAATGTTTTTTTAGAATGCGCTCTATTTGTCTGGATTGGCTATTATAAATTGTAGTAAAAGCTGGGATATTATTATTAAATGGTTTTTTCTTAGTTTTATATTGTAATAAATCTCAATCTATTGAGTTGTTTAGTTCTCTCTAGAGCTTCTTTTACCACTAGGGGATTGTAGTTTTTGTCTTTAAATTTTTTTTGTAAGATTTTTGGTTCTTTCAGAAAATCTTTGTCATCTGAACAGTTACGTTTAATTCGTTGGAACTGCCCATAAGGGATATTATTTATCCATTTTCTATTGTGACCACTGGATGCATGTAGATATTTATTCCCATCAACTTGTTTCCTAAAATTTCTTGATTGAATTTCTAAATCAGGACTGAAAAAGAGGTCCACGTCCAAGAACTCAATATGCTCACATTGTATATTGCTAGTGAATTTGAGATTCATAGGATTGTTGTTCATGTGGCATAAAAATTGTTGGCATTGGGCCTCTGTTCCGTTCCAGATGAATAACAGATCGTCTATATATCTTTTATAAAAAACGATGTGTTGTAAAAAAGGGTTGTTATTATATATGTATTCTGTTTCCCATTGACCCATATATAAGTTGGCGTAGGATGGGGCAAATGCTGACCCCATTGCTACGCCAGATATCTGTAAGAAGAATTGTTGTTCAAAAAGAAAATAATTGTGATTTAAAATGTACTGTATGCATTCAATGATAAAATCTATTTGTATTATAGGTAATACCTGTGATTGATTTAACATAGTATTGACAGCTGTAATGCCTCTAGAGTGTGGAATGCAAGTATAAAGACTTGAAACATCGCATGTTACCCATAGATAACCATGTTGCCATTTGATGTTCTTTAGACTATTTAGAACATGAGTGGTATCTTTAAGAAAAGAAGGCAACATGGTAACCAATGGATTGAGGAATTCGTCTATATATTGTGAAAGATGATAAGTGAGAGAGTTAATTCCTGAAACAATAGGTCTACCTGGAGGTTGTGTAATAGATTTATGTAGTTTAGGTAAATGATAGAAAATGGGGATAGTTGGATTTTCGTTGTATAAAAAGGCGAACTCCATATCATTAATGATATTATTGTCTATAGCTTTAGTCATTAAAGTTTTGAGTGCTGATAGAAATTCTATAGTTGGATCCTTGCTCAGTTTTTTGTATGTATTACTATCATCCAATAGTCTAAAGGCTTCTATTAGGTAATCTTCTTTGTTTTGAATACAAATACCTCCCCCCTTGTCCGCCTGTCTTATTATTATATCATGATTTTGTTGTAATTGTTTCAGTGCTTCTTTTTCCTGAAAGCTCAGATTTTGTTGATTCTTTGGAATATGTGAATTCAGTTTTTCTAAATCTCTCAACACCAGTTGATTATAAACTTTGATTTGTTCAGACTGACTAAAAGTGGGGTAAAAGGAAGATTTATTCTTCTTATTGCTATGAATCGGATTA
Source organism: Rhinophrynus dorsalis (assembly GCA_037306005.1). Lineage (NCBI taxonomy): Eukaryota > Metazoa > Chordata > Amphibia > Anura > Rhinophrynidae > Rhinophrynus > Rhinophrynus dorsalis. The sequence continues at coordinate 100,043,413 of CM074723.1, forward strand.
CTATCATCAGCAGTAGTTATTTCATCCTGTAAACTTTGTAATAAGCGTATGTTATATTTATCTTGCATAGATGAATGAATGGCTGAAGGTTTGGTTGTAGACGGGGTGGTAGCAAAATATCTTTTTAAAGTCATAGATCTAATATATTTGTGTATATCAATATATACCTGAAATTTATTATGGGGTTGAGCTGGTGCAAAGGATAGACCTTTATTCAGAATTTTGTTTTCCGCCGGGGTGAGATCATGACTACTTAAATTATAGATAGTTTGATGTGTTAGTTTATCTGTACCGTGTCTATTTTTGTAATTTTTGTGGCTGCCTCCTCTACATCCTCTTCTGTAGACAAATGTCTTTTTTGTGATTTGTTGTTTATTTGGGGAGGTGACCGGTGAGATATTGTTTGTTGTATGATCAGAGGTGTGTGAAGATCCTCTGTGATAGTTGAATTTTGTACTGAGTGATGTGTTGGTTGGTGATACGACATCTGAGTGGTGGAATGTGAGTGATTTCTGAGTCCTTGGCTGAAAGTTAATGATGGCATTACTGGTTGTGACATTAAAGGTACTGGAGTTTGGACCTGAGACTTCAAAGTTGGAGAAAGGGAATGAGACTGAACTATTGTTGGATTCGATGTGGTTTTCATTAAATGTGGGGACTGATGGTCCCTGCCTAAAAAATGATGATGAGATTGTGTAGTTTTAGGCCTTGCTCCATTTCTGTTTTGTTGACTATTAGAGAGTGCTTGAAAACGATTGCTAATTGGAACTTGAAATCTGGGTTGGTGTGATTGAAAATGATTTGGGTGTTTGTTAGTATAAGAATGATTCTGTTGATATGAATTGTGTCTGTGAGTAGTCTGTCTGAAATGTGTATTTCTAAATTGTGAAAAACCATGATGATTAATGGTTTTTGATCTATTTTCGTAATCCGTCTTGTCTCTAATGAATTTTTTCTGTTTGGTGTGAATAATGTTATTCTCTAACACACTGAGATTTTTGTTGATCTGAGTTTGCAATTTCTTATGTTCATTACTCAAAGTTGTATTATTAATTTTATTCTCTAAACCTTCTATCTCTCTCTTAGTTTTGTGTAATCTAGAATCTCTATATTTAATCAGTAATTCTATCAATTGAAGTGAGCAACTTTCCAATATACTGTCCCATTCACTGAGAAATTCTACTTCTTCGATTTCAAAGGATGGTGTTTTATATACTCTTAAACCTCTTGGTATAATTTTATGTTTTTTGTAATTTTCGAACGAAATTAAGTCAAACCAATCTTTAGTTTCTTTTATAAGTTTTCTTTCTAATTCTCTAATCAGTTGTAGAGGGTCTTCTATACTGGTTGGTTGCTCACTCTCAACTTGTAGAAAATCTAACATTCTACATCTCTTATTCCTAATATTTTGATAAGTAATTGGTTCTGCCATTTAACCTGAAAGGTGCTGCTGTGGCTTAGAAACACAAGGAAAAAGCTATATAAAGTTAAAATAAACACTAAACTAATACAGCGCTCACAAACAGGTATACAGTACAGAAAAAATTATAAAACAATAATATCACAATAATAATACTAGGTAAAGTATATAGAGAAAAATAAACTTCTGATGAATCTGAAACAAATATAGAAATGGATGTATATCACAATAATAAGGAGGAGATACCAATGAGATGTGAGTTAGTGATGATGGATGAACAAATGAAACAAGTTAATGAAAAAGCTGAAGAATTCCTTGATGAAAGGACCCAGCCAATAAATGAATGATGATGAGATGAAATGAAAATGATGAAGAGACTTTTCTCTGATGTTTGCTGCAGGATGAGATGCGACAGGTGGCCTTGTCTACCTTACAAGAACTTGGATCCAGTAAACCTCAAAAACAGCACAAACACAAGAAGAAAAGGGGCAATATCTAAGTGTAGTAAAATTTAATAAAAATAGATACAAAATAAAAGTAATGCACTTACAATAGCCCTTCTTGGGCTGTGAGCGTTTGAACAGATCCTTCCCCTGATAGCCAACGTGCTGTGTCCTCCGTTGCTCCTATGCACAATAAATCTCCCTTGGATTCTCCACAGTGGTCATCCAGATGTTAAGGTGGTGGCTAAAACCGGAGTGACAGCATAGTTGTATGCGATGTGAATTTGTTCGCTTAGTGGTTAAACACTCCGCAAATGATTTAGTTAGGATGAGCAAGTTTAGATGCGTCCAAGCCGCCAGAAACCTCGTGGCGGCTGTTGAATCTGAACGCCAGAGAATCGGAGGTGCGGGAGATGGCCGGAGTGGTGGAACTCACAGGGGGCGTGGGAGGGATCTAAAATGTAAATTAGCCAAAGGAATGGGCGCTCATTCCTTTGGCTAATTTACATTTTAGATCCCTCCCACGCCCCCTGTGAGTTCCACCACTCCGGCCATCTCCCGCACCTCCGATTCTCTGGCGTTCAGATTCAACAGCCGCCACGAGGTTTCTGGCGGCTTGGACGCATCTAAACTTGCTCATCCTAACTAAATCATTTGCGGAGTGTTTAACCACTAAGCGAACAAATTCACATCGCATACAACTATGCTGTCACTCCGGTTTTAGCCACCACCTTAACATCTGGATGACCACTGTGGAGAATCCAAGGGAGATTTATTGTGCATAGGAGCAACGGAGGACACAGCACGTTGGCTATCAGGGGAAGGATCTGTTCAAACGCTCACAGCCCAAGAAGGGCTATTGTAAGTGCATTACTTTTATTTTGTATCTATTTTTATTAAATTTTACTACACTTAGATATTGCCCTTTTTCTTCTTGTGTTTGCGCTGTTTTTGAGGTTTACTGGATCCAAGTTCTTGTAAGGTGGACAAGGCCACCTGTCGCATCTCATCCTGCAGCAAACATCAGAGAAAAGTCTCTTCATCATTTTCATTTCATCTCATCATCATTCATTTATTGGCTGGGTCCTTTCATCAAGGAATTCTTCAGCTTTTTCATTAACTTGTTTCATTTGTTCATCCATCATCACTAACTCACATCTCATTGGTATCTCCTCCTTATTATTGTGATATACATCCATTTCTATATTTGTTTCAGATTCATCAGAAGTTTATTTTTCTCTATATACTTTACCTAGTATTATTATTGTGATATTATTGTTTTATAATTTTTTCTGTACTGTATACCTGTTTGTGAGCGCTGTATTAGTTTAGTGTTTATTTTAACTTTATGAGGGAATTTGAACAGAGACTGCCCATATATAAAGGCAGTCTCTGTTCAAATTCCCTGAGTGTGGAACAGGCATTGGCCCATGAGGGAGGGGCCTAGGGGGATGTGTCATAAAGTACTGTCTCTGCAGCTGCCGCCTCTGTCTGTGATATTTGAGCAAACTTTTATTAATATTATTGTTTTTTTACAGCTAGAAGAAAGAAGGATGAAATGAAGAAAGGAGAGAAGAAAGAAGGAGAGAAGATGACCAGAATGCTGAGGAATCTACTGGACATCAGGATTAATGGTAAGTTGTTTTGTTACTTAGTCTGGTTAACCCTATGAATGCTGGCGGTGTAATTATACCTCACTGGCAATCATAGGGTTAATTCTACTAACACTGAACACTTTTAAGGTACTTTGGATGTTTTGATATGGGACTTAGGGCTCCATATCAATACATTCATTGGGGACTTTGTTTTTTTTTTTTGCCTTTTAATAGCTGTGTCGGTTGACTAAAGGTCTGATAAGGGACTTTAGCGAAAAAAAATCTGTGTCAAATGTTATATGCTAAACTTATTGGATCTTTAGGGTTAATGCAGTCTAGTAAACTGCAACTTGTGGCTTTTTATTTTTTATATTTAATGGGCCAAAACTCATCCAAATGTAGAGGCCAGCAGGGGGTTTTTTTGCGGCAGCATTTTTTCATAGCACAGGTCTTTAAATTTTTTACCATGCTTGAAAAAATGCAGCCAACTTTTTTTTGGTGTCGGCTGCCTTTAAATCTACCCCTAAGTTTCTTATCCTCTGCAAAAAAAATACTCTGAATCATATTCCTCTGCAGCAGGAGAAGAAAATCTTGGCACATGCTCCGACACCAACAACACTTCTATTATGTATCCCAGAGCCCTGGGAACCTTTAGGACTACTCTTGCTGCTGCTAGTTGTGGCACATGAGCTCTGTTGATGGTGTGTCTCCGAGTCAGACGTGTGGTTGTATTTCAGGTGGGATGTCACAGAGGAGGTGCCTGGATGTGAGCTTGCTTTGCCCCTGCTCAATGCTTCTTAAACAGACAACAGATAGCAACATGCTTAGCATTTGGACTGTGAATAAAGTGTTTTTTTATAGTGGCGTTCATAGACTAAGGGGTTCCTGAGGAGCTGCTTCTAATAGTTGTTGCAGCAATTGTGCTACTAGGTTTCACAGGTGCTGCACTTCCAACAGCACCAGAAGCACTCATCATTGCTAAAGTTGTGGATACTGATAACCTGTGTTGCTGCTCAGTGTGTGGCTGAGTGGGACTTGGACTTGGAAGCAGTGAAGATGATGATGATGACTGACAGGACATGTGTGTATCTTTGGGCATCTTTGCTTATCTGGGGTCAGACTTTCCAATTCCTTTATAGAGAGACACAGTGCTCCTTTTCAGTGGTGCAAGAATGATCCTTTACCTTACAACTTTCTGGCCATGTCATCATCTCTTACTCTCAACTTCATCTGTATCTGAAGAAGAGGAGGATGCTGGAGGGATATATTCTATATCTATATCATCGTCATCATCCTCAGTATCACAGTCTGCTTCTTTTCCACTACTTTTATATCCCTCTAGTCATTTAGAGGTCTTAGACAATTTCCTTCTACGTGTCCCTTTATAAGGATTTTCACAATTTTTGTTCCTGCTTCAGGATAGGCAATTTTGTGCTTGTTTGTCTCACTGTCAGATGATGTCTATTTGGTACCACAAATTTTTTGGGTGTTTTGGGCAAATCTCCTTTGCTCCTTCGTCACACCTCTAGACTAACCTAACACAGAGATAACAGCCAGGTCATGAAAAAACGTGGATCACCCCTGTGTGTTCACAGTCAGTCACACAGTATTTTGGGGTGTTTGGAGTAATTCTATTTTGCTCCCTTCTCACACCATCAGACTCCCAACTCAGAGATAACAGATATATCACAAATGAACTTGGATCAGGCAATATTTTGGGCTGTTTGAGGTAAACCTCCTTTGCTCCCTTTTCAGAGCCCTAGAATCCACTAGGACAGCGATAACAGCCAGATCAGGAAGCAACTTGGATTATGGCTGCCTGTGTGTTCTCATTCAGTCACACATAATTTTGGGTTATTTGGGCCAATTATCCTTTACTCTCTTTTCACAGCCCCATACTCCCCTGACACAGAGATAACAGCCATATCATGAAGGAACTTGTATCACGGCTGCTTGGGCATACTCAATCACACAAAATATTGTCATATTTGGAGTAAACCTCCTTTGCTCCCTTCTCACACCCCCAGAGTCCCCTAGCACAGAGATCATAGCCATATCAGAAAGAAACTTGTATCACCTCTGGTTGTGTTTCCCCAGTCAGTCACACAGAGTTTTGGGGCATTTGGGGTAATTCTCCTATACTCCCTTCTCACTCCCCTAGACTCTCCTGACACAGAGATATCAACCAGATCAGGGAGTAACTTGGGTCACAGCAGCCTGTGTAATATCACAAGGGAACTTGGTTCACACAATATTTTGGGGTATATGGGGTAAACCTCCTTTGCTCACTTCTCAGAGCCCCAGACACCCCTAGAACAGCGATAACAGCCAGATCAGGAAGCAACTTGAATCATGGTTGCCTGTGTGTTCTCAGTCAGTCACAGTCACACAACATTTTGGTGTATTTGGGGCAATTCTCCTTTGCTCCCTTTTCTCTCCCCCAGATTCCCCTGACACAGAGTAAACAGTCATATCATGAAGGAACTTGGATCACGACTGCCTGTGTCTACTTGGTTACACACAATTTTGTTTTATTTGGGGTAAACCTCCTTTTCTCCCTTCTCACACCCCCAGACTCCCATAGGACAGAAAAAACATCCAGATCAAGAAGAATCTTGGATACTGTCTGTCTGTGTGTTTCCAGTCATTTAACACAGGATTTTGGGGCATTTGAGGTAATTCTCCGTTGGTCTCTTCTCACATCCCCAGACTCCCCTAAGACAGAGATAACAGTCAAATCAGGAAGAAACTTGGATCACTACTGCCTATGTCTTTCCAGTCAGTAACACTGAATTTTGGTGGTATTTGGGGTCAAAATACTTTCTCCTTTCCTGTCCCTCAGAGTTCCCTAGACTCACTTATTGCAGAGAACAGATTTGCTACAAGAATCCCTGAACTAAGCTTCATCTCCACTTTATTGCTTATCCCATTGCATGCTGTGGGAACTTAACATTGTTTTAACCTAAGTCTGTGGGCTTCTGTAACGGTTTTAAGGACACTCAGACACGGAAGGTTTGGGTAAAAACACAGTTTTATTGAAAACACAGAAATTAGAGTAACCCATATGGGTCCAGTATATACTGACAGATATAATACTGACACAGGTCAGGTTAATACTACTCAATAACCCACTCGGGTCCAGTGAGACACAATGGTACAACACTGTCACAGGACAGGTTACAATTTGTGTGAATCCTTAAAGAGACAGTGGAGAATAGGGTGCTATTAGCCAAGAGATACGGACAGGCCCTGATAGTACTGAGGCGCACAGGACACTCTCTACGCAGAGAATGACACAATAGCGACTGAGGCCACACGGAAGTAAACGAAGGCCCTGGACAAGTGACAGACTGCCCGAACAGTCAGAGGGTGACTGAACCTGTATAGCATGGAGTAACGTCAACTTGAGGCTGCAATTCACTGTGACCCAATGTGCAACATCACCAACCCACAAGGGGTTAAATGAACGCTCAGACTTGAAATTGGTTGCAAGGCCGTGGGGACAACCGAGGCGCCCAGGGAACAAACCAACCTCGGATTGTAAGCAGCGAACAGGTCAAGCGTACCGTGGTGAAACCTGACTGATCTCCAACACAGGGGTGTAAGGATCATGAGTCACATAAACCGGAGACTAGGTCACAGTAAAGCTAGATTGCCAGATCAGTGAACGAGGCAACCAGAGAATCTGTCTATAGACAGAGAGAGCACAGGAGGCCAGCCCTCCAAATGGATCATCGGATGGAGCAGAGAGCTAATCTGGATCGGTACACAGAGCAGGAACGTCAGCCAGGCCGGGTTGGTACACAGAGCAAGAACGCTGGCCAATCCGGGTTGGTACACAGAGCAGGAATGTCAGCCAGGCCGGGTTGGTACACAGAACAGGAATGTCAGCCAATCTGGGTTGGTACACAGAGCAGGAACGTCAGCCGGGTCGGTACACAGAGCAGGAACGTATACAGGCAGAGTAGTCGGGCAGTCCGGGTCATACACAGGATTCACACAGAAGACAGGAACCAGCGCTAGCAACTGGAACACCACGAAAGGGCCCTGCAGTAGTGACAGGGCTCAGTATTTAAGGGCTAGCACTGGGCGGAGTAAAACCTCAGTAGCCAATAAAAGGAATCATGAAGTAGCACTGAATCACAATGTCGCCAGAGAGAACACTGGCACCGTGATAGCTTCCCATTGATTTCAGTTCAATAAGCTAGACAAAAAGAGCAAAAAAGCTGCAATTTTCATGAAACATCTACTGATTGGAGAAAAGAGACATCTTGATGTTGCCAGACACTCTTTCTGTACAGCCACTCCATTGACTCCACATATACACACACACAATAGGAAGGTATCAATAACATCACCTAACCTGTATCTGCCATTTAGTGTCTTCCCAACTAGTTGCACCAGCAGCCAATGAGAAAGGAGAGTTTTGTCAGGCTACTCCTCTTTCATTTACTGGCTAGTGTATGTGATGTGAGTGATGGAGGCCCGGTGGTGTTGAACATGTGTCGCAGAGTGGTCAAGGAACTTAGCAGCAGAGCATGAATTCTGAATAAAGATCAAAGAAGACAAGGAAAGGGAAGGATGACTAGAAAAGGGACTTGAGGTGAGCAAGAACACATCCACTTCACTGAAGAATGTCTTCAAGGGGCCAGTGGGTTCACATGTGTTGAGAGCTCAACTGAGGAGGATTAATGCAATGTTTTGTGCATGCACCTTTCTGGCATGTAAACGGTTAAACTGAAAAAAACATAGGGGAGTGAAGCACATTGCTTTACAATACAATGCACTGCCCTCTGGTCCTTGAAGAGTTAAAATGTATTGATCTTTTTTGCATTGTTGTTTTAAAGGATATGAAATGTAACAGTACTATTTTAGAAAGGTGTGGTTCTGGGTGAAAATAGGGAGGCAAAATGCATGCTATTTCCTTCCAAAATTCCTGTGTGATTGCAGCTATAGAAATCAAGGTCCTATCCACCATGTGCATGGATACAGGTACATACGGTAACTACATTGAAAGAACATTGGATTTCTTTTCCATATGGTGCTATCTTTGAATCAGCATTAAGGGCTGGAGGAAGAGTCTCCACTTCCACTGCATTTTTAACTCTTTAGTACTGTTGGAATTTAAATAAAAACTTGCATTGCTCCTTGTAAAATTATGACTTATAAAGACCATATGCATATCAAACAGTCTCAGTCATTCAACTGGTTCAGTCATGAGTATGGAATATTTGAATGCATTAACATCCCTGAGGCACAGAAAGGGTTGCACGTTGGCAAGTAAATGATCTCTGCCATAATGGCCATAGCAAAAGTTTTTATTTAGCCCTTAGTCTGTCTATTTACCTCTAAAAATAACATTTTGGGATGGAATTGTACCCCACCAAACAGGTAGCGATGGGTGAAAATTTTCGCCTCAAACCGAAATCAGCGAATAATGGCACTTCCCGCTTGGCGAACAATTTCCTGCAAAAAGTGCCTTTCTAATGTTTTTTTCATCTAGCTCATTCCATTGAAATCAAAGGAAACATTGCATTTACACACAACATATAGCAAACATTTTTTTTTTCACAAACGCATAATATAAAAGGGGCATGAGGGTGCCTGTGTTGTTGGGGTGTGGAGAAAGAATCGGTTGAACAGGGAGTGTTTTTTGGGGGGTTGTTTACTGGGATTGGGGGGGCATTTAATTAAAAAATAAATCCTAAATGCAAATGAAAAACCCCATAAGACATGGTATAACAGGGGGCTGGGGATGGTGCTTGTGTTGGTGGGTGGAGTCTGGGGAATGAATCCGTGGAAGAGGGAATTTGTTTTGGGGGAGTTTCTTGACCGGGGACAATTAATAAAAAAAATAAGAAATTTGTATTTAAAGTGATAGAAACAGGAATCCACTGACATAAGCTGCCACTGGGATGGACTGATGCTTGATAGAGTATTTTGTAGAAGATGATTTGTTAGATTTGTTGTCAGAGACACAAGCCCTGAAGAAAAATTGATTTGTAGGACTTAAGCTTGTTTGGTACAGGCCCTAAGGAAACATTGATAAATTGTTTATTTTCTTTTTTGTAGGACTATGTTGTTTGTTTGTTTGTTTGTTTGTTTGTTTTTTAAAGCACAAGCCCTGAGGAAAAAATGCCCTACTGGCCTAGTGCAGCAGTATATTACTGACACAGGACAGGTAGCAGTACAAAATACCCACACAGGTCCAGTATATATATATACAATACAATACTATACTGACACAGGACAGGTTTCAGTTATCGGTACCCACACAGGTCCAGTGTATATATATATATATATATGATACTTTAATGACACAGGTCAGACACAATTCGTGTGAATCCAAAAGATACAGATAATGATTACTATTAGGCTGGGAGAACGGGTAGGCCCTAATAGTGCAGTGGCCCTTAATATACTCTCTACACAGATAGTGACACAATGGTGACCAAGGCAACAGCAGCAACGAAGGACCTGGACAACGACAGACTACTGGAGCTGCCAGCGGAAGACTGCCACTGAGGCACGGAGTAACGCCAATCAGTGACTGCTAAAACTGTACCCAATGTGCCAGGCACCAACCCACAAGGGGTTAACGAACGCTCAGACCTAAAATTGAGTACAAGATGGAGAAAGCGCCCAGGAAGACCAACCTCAGCTAGGGTAGTATAGGTCAAGCGTACTGTAATGCTACAGTGGGACACGCAACACCGGATGATATCACAAGGCACAATACTGATTGGGTTATGGTAACTGGCTGCCTGAACAGCAACGGAGGCAACAGAGGATCTGTCCGTGGAGATAGACGTATGGCCCACAACCAGATACCGGATGGGTAGAAACAAGGACCAGAATGATACATAGAGCAGGAACGTCAGCCAGGCCAGGTCGATACACACAGCAGGAACGTCAGCCAATCCGAGTCGGTACACAGAGCAGGAACGTCAGCCGGGACGGGTCGGTACACAGAGCAGGAACATCAGGCGGGCCGGGTCGGTACACAGAGCAGGAACGTCAGCCAATCTGGGTCGGTACACAGAGCAGGAACGATTCAGGCAGAGTAGTCAGGCAGTCCGGGTCATACACAGGAAACACATGAATTCTGGAACAAGCGCTGGTAACGGAAACACCACGAAAGGGCACGGCAGAAGTGACAGGGCTCAGTATATAAAGGTATTTACTGGGTGGAGCAACACCATGTTAGCCAATAAGAATGACTCAAGAAGAAGCACAGTAATAATGGCAATAACAAGGGCACCGTGGTAATTCGGCCAGGAAATACCAGCACCTAGGGTCAAGTAGGGGACAGACCCTGGGTAATGGACAAGCCTATTTTTGAATTCCTACTATCTTGGGCCAAGTCTTCTGTGGTGGCTGCAGCACTACTGGACTCAGGGGCCATGGGGTTTTCAATTGATGCAGACTTCACGGCCAAACACGCTATTCCATTGTTGCCTCACTCCGCTCCGTTGGCCATTGAGGCTATTGACGGCAGACCTCTACTGCCAGCACACGTTACTCATGAAACTCACCCCTTGTCTCTGAGGGTAGGGGCACTCCATGTGGAGACACAACAGTTCCAAGTGATACATTCCCCCATCATGCCATCAGTCTGGGGTTTCCCTGGCTGCAGACTCACAACCCTAGAATTGATTGGCAAACCTGTGACATCCTCTCATGGTCATCTCTTTGTCCGAGGTCTTGCCTCCAGCAGCCTACAAGAATATTGTGTAACTGTACCTTGTTACCTGTTGAATATCAGGCTTACAAAGAGGTATTTAATAAGGTAGAGGCCAGTACATTGCTGCCACACAGGCCCTACGTTTGTATTGTTGAGCTGGGTCCAGGGGCCAGACCTCCTAGGGGCAGAGGTGGAGGAGAACAAGGCGATGGAGGACTATGGGGGAGGGCATTATTTGGAAGTCTTCCTCCCCTGAGGGCGTAGACTTCTTTTTCATTAAGAAAATAGATGGAGAGCTCAGACCATGTATTGATTTCAGGGGCCTAAATAAGCTAATGGTAAAGAATGCTTATCCTATACCATTGATCACGGAGCTATTTGATCGTATCAAAGGCTCAACAATTTTCACGAAACTTGACTTGAGGGCCACATACCACTTGGTACGAATAAGAGAGGGCGATGAATGGAAGACAGTGTTTAACACTTGGAGCGGGCACTATGGGTATTTGGTAATGCCTTTTGGATTGTGCAACATTCCCTCTGTCTTCCAGGAGTTCATTAATGCCATTTTAAGAGACCTACTTCAGAGCTGTGTTGTAGTACATGTGGATGATATACTCCTCCATTCTCTAACCTTGAAGACACATACAGAAGATGTAGCCCGGGTTCTACAACTGCTAAGAGAGAACAAGTTGTTCTGCAAATTAGAGAAGTGTGAATTACACAAATCCTAGGTGACCTTCTTGGGATACGTGATTTCATCCACTGGTCTAGCCATGGATCCACAAAAACTGTCTGCTGTCTTGCAGTGGCCACTTCCCATGGGGCTAAGATCCATACAGAGGTTCCTGGGCTTCACTAATTATTACAGGAAGTTTATACAAAACTTTTCCTCAGTTGTGAAACCATTCACTGACATGACTCAGAAGGGAGCTAATCCTTCAGACTGGGCACCTAAAGCACTTCAAGCTTTTGAAGACCTGAAATGCGCCTTTGAGAATGTTCCAGTATTGTCCCACCCGAACCCCTGCCTGCCATTTATACTGGAGGTGGATGCCTTGGAGTCTGGTGTAGGCGCTTTGCTGTCCCAGCGCGTAGGCCCTGGTAAACCATTGCTGCCATGCAGCTTTTTCTTTTAAAAAAACTGTCAAAGGCTGATAGGTTATATGATGTGGGTGATCAGGAATTATTCACCATCATCTTGGACTTTAAAGAATGGTGTTATCTGCTGGAGGGCACAACAGTTCTGATCCTGATACTGACAAATCACAAAAACCTCCCATATTTATCGGAGGCTAAGAGGTTGTCTTCACGTCAGGCCAGATGGGCCCTCTTCCTTTTGAGGTTTAATTTTGTGGTTTCCTACCTTCCTGGTACCAAAAATATTAGAGCGGATGCTCTCTCACTGAACAATTTGGGCCTGAGTCCCAGGAGGAGTCTCCTCCAGTGCCAGTTATCCTTCCCTACCGCATCTTGGCTATGATACACACCAGTATTACATCTCTTCTGGGTGAGGAGATTTTGGCTGCCCAAGCTATCGCCCCAGCGGAGAGACCTAATGGGAGATGTTTTCTGCCCGAATCCTTCCGTACCAGACTTCTGGAGACATACCATTCCTTAAAGGCTGCAGGACATGTTGGAAGAGACCAACTGATAAGGTCGATGTCCAGACTCTTTTGGTGGCCCAGTATGAGGGCAGACTGTTCTGCTTTTGTTTCAGCATGTTCCACTTATGTGCGGACTAAGACTCTTCATCATCTGCCAGTCGGCCTCCTGCAGCCCATCCCGAACAGGGAGCATCCATGGTATCACTTGTCAATTGACTTTAGGGTTGAGTTGCCGGTCTCTGAGGGTTACATGGTCATTCTTATGATCATGGATAGATTTTCAAAGATTGGCCATTTTGTGCTGCTTAAGGGACTCCCCTCCTCCAAGAAGTTGGCAGAGATCTTTGCGAAGGAGGTAGTTCGTCTCCATGTTATACCCAATGCGGTGGTCTCGGATCACGGGAGCCAGTTTGTGTCATATTTCTGAAGAGCTTTTTGCGGTTAGATGGGGACCCACCTCTCGTTCTCCTCAGCTTACCACCCACAGTCAAGCAATGCTACTGAAAAGTCTAATCAGGCGCTGGAACAGTTTCTCCGTTGTTTCATTTCTTACCATCATGACAACTGGGCGAACTTGTTACCGTGGGCAGAGCTGGCCAGAAACAGTGTGGTTAATTCCTCCTCTCGGAACTCTCCCTTTCCGATTAATTTTGGATTCCAATTTTCTCTCCTGCCTGAGACCTTCGAGGCACAGAAAATTCCTGGTCTGTGGAGCACTTTAGGGCACTCTGCTCCACATGGCTATGGGTTCAGAGATCCCTGCAGAGTGCCACTATGTGCTATAAGAGACACGCAGACCGTAGGCGATTACCAGCTTCAGTATTCCAGATAGGGGAGAGAGTATGGCCTTCCTCTCACAATCTCCATCTGCAGGTGCCTTGTAAAAAGCTGGATCCCTGATTTTTGGGTCGCTTTTGGGTTCTTCGCAAGATTAACCCTGTGACGTATGCCCTTGAGCTTCCTGCTATGACTCCAGTCCGTCCCAGACCTGTTCAAGTAGGGGGCCATGAGGAGTACGAGGTACAGAATATCCTGTACTCGTAGGGTCAGATGCCAGCTACAATATCTGGTGCATTGGAAAGGGTATGGGCCTGAGGAGAGTTCCTGGGGCGCCAAAAGAGATTTGTATGCACCAGCCCTTCTCCATGCATTCCACACCTGCAATGCTGCTATCGCTGGTTCTCTTCCATGGGGGAGAGGTCATTGAGGGGGGTACAATCACAGCCTCCCACATTGGCGTGAACCTGTGCTTCCTTCCCTGGTGGTGTGTCGGGCGGCATGATGGAGGCTACTTCCTCTTTACTCAGAATGGACAGGCACTGGCCTGGACACCTGTTTATAGGCCTATGCTACTTTACCTAATTGGGTTCCTTCTGCTCCTTTATGTAATTTCCTGTGCCTGGTAGCCATTGCCCTTACGTGGTGTTTCTGATAGCTTCTGCTTGCTCCGTTGTGATCTGTGCCTGTCTGAGTATTCACTCCGTGTATGACCCAGTATCACGGTGCCCGTGCTATTGCTGACGACATTCTGTCAGTTCTACTTCCTGATGCCTCTTATTGGTTGGTGTGGCTTTGCTCTGCCCAGTATTTGTCCTTAAATACTGAGCCCTGTCACTTCTCCGGTGCCCTTTTGGGGTGTTTCCGTTGCTAGCACTTGTTCCAGTATTTCGTGTGATCCCTGTGAATGACCCGGACTGCCTGACTACTCTGCTGTATACGTTCCTGCTTTGTGTACCGACCCGGCCTGGCTGACATTCCTGCTCTGTGTACCGACTCGGATTGGCTGACGTTCCTGTTCTGTGCACCAACCCGGCCTGGCTGACATTCCTGCTCTGTGTACCGACCCGGTTTTGGTGAACATTCCTGTTCCGCGGATCTCAGGTCCGGCGTGCTGCCCCATCCGGTATCCGGCTAGGGGCTGTCATCCTGTGTCCTCTCTGTCTAAGGACAGATCCTCTGTTGCCTCATTGCTGCTCAGGCAGCCTCGTTGCTGTGACCCGGTCACCTATTGTGTCGCGTGGGCGACACCCCGGTGTGGTAGATCCATCTGCTTGCACCATGGTACGCTTGACCTCTTACTGCTGCAAGCTGAGGTTGGTCTATTCCTGGGCACCTCAGGCTGCTCTCACTATCTGGCAGTCGACTCTAGGACCCGAGTGGGTTATTCTTTTTCTGTGTTTTTTCAATAAAACTGTGTTTCATCTAAACCTACTGTGTCTGAGTGTCCATAAAACCGTTACACCCACCTTGTCTGACTACCTGATCTGTGCTGACCTCTGGTTCTGTCTAGTTTTGCTCCGTGTATGACCCCGACTTGTCTGACTACCCGCTACAGTGCTGACCACTGGTTCTGTCTGAGTATCCGCTCTGTGTATGACCCCAGCTTGTATCTACCCGCACCTGTCTGACCTCTGGGTCTGTCTGTGGGTTTGCTCAGTGTGTCCCCAGTGTGCCTCCCTTGCCTCTGGCCACTGACTCACTTCGTGTAGTCCCCAGTATCTGTATTTCTCGTGTAGTCTCCAGTGTGCTTCCTATTGGCTCCAGCCACTGTCTGCCTCTGTGTGTCCTCAGTGCGCCTACCCTTTGGCTCTGACCTCTACCCAATTGTGGGATCCGGTGCATCTCCTCTGGCTCTGGTCTCTATCGCTCCATGTAGTCTCCGTTTGTCAGGTCAGTGGCTCTGGCTACGACCTGTACCTGTGTAGTAGAGTTTACCTGACCTGTTGCCGTGACTGCCTATTCTCTCACCGTTGCCTCTACCTCGAGACTTAGAGTAATTCTACACTCTATCTCACTCTGGTGTTCTCCTCTACCTCTGTCTGAGGTCCTTCCACAATCCAGTGCACTGCACAGTGTCTGTCATTATTTGCCTGATTACCATGACACAATGACGTTGTTTAACCCTTTGAGTGGCAGAGGGGTACTCAACGTATTGCAAAGCAATGCACGCGTAGCTCACTGGCACTCAAAGGGTTAAAATATATTGTGCCATTCTGTAAATTAAATGCCTCTATTCAATGCCAAAGTAATAAAAATGGCATGAAGAAATACTATACATCATGTAGAAATGCCATGTATCAATTCTAAGTAAATATACTTATCTTCTATCTTCATGTCTCCACCACAAACTCAACCTAAAGCGGTGCTACGATATCATGGAACATCGGGAGACAGATGTCCTCATAATACCATACATTTCAACATATGTGGTAATATTTTTGAGTAACACAATTTTCCCTCGATCCAGACAGGTAGCATACTGAATAAGGTTGTAGTTTTGACACGAGGATCTGATGCTTATATGGTTACATAAATGCACTCTTACATGGGTCTTTTTATACCCATATTGGATCATTCTTATACTAGGGTATATTGTTTCTTTATTTGTTTTTTTGGTTTATGCAACTGAGTTTTGGTTCATATACAACCTCTATATCTGATTGATTATGCATGTTCTATGCAATGCCCAATCCCATTCCTTTGAGGTTAATATAGGACAGTTCATCTGCATAGAACAGTTTTTGCTTTTATTTGGTATAATGTTGCATAAATATGTTTATATGTTTTCCATTTGATTATGTATCACTCAGATAGGTCATACATGATTTTTGTATGTCATGCTTGTTCTTTAACCCTGGATATGTTGGACTGATTACTGGTATAGCTGGTTTCGTTTGGACACTGTTTATTTTACATTTTTATTTTCATTTGTTTCTTCAGGGGTGCAGCTCTAGGAACTCAGGGATGCAGCCAGCTCTAGGAACTCAGGGATGCAGCCAGCTCAAGGAACTCTGGGGGGCAGCCACTCAAGGAACTCTGGGGGCAGCCAGCTCAAGGAACTCAGGGGTGCAGCCAGCTCAAGGAACTCAGGGGTGCAGCCAGATCAAGGAACACAGGGGTGCAGGCAGCTCAAGGTACTCAGGGGTGCAGCTAGCTCAATGAACTCAGGGAAGCAACTGGCTCAAGGAACACAGGACCCAGGCAAAAAGCAACAATATGAAATGAACTGAACTGAAACTGAATAAACTGGCCCAGAGGAAGGGGAGAGGCTAAACTAAATAGGGAGGAGGTGATTGCAAGGTAGGGACGGCTGGGAACAGAATCAGATCTCTTTAGTTTGAGTGCAGCAGCCTACAAAAGCACCACGGGAAGGTGGTGGAACTGTGAGGTACTGAACCAGACTGAGGAGAGAACAGAATCGTGACAGAAGAGAACAAAGGATTGATCTGAAATACCCCAAAAATTTGACTGGGAAGTCACAGGCATCCATGATCCAAGTTAATTCCTGGTCTGGCTGTTATGTCTGTCCTAGCTCAGTCTGGGGAAAGAGTCAGTTGAAGAGGAAGTTTTTTTTGTTTTTTACAGTGATATAGAAATGGGAGCAGTTAATTAAAATAAAGAAACAACTAAATAAATACACAAATGATAGGAGATCAAGACCAAGATCCTGAGATGACTGGTGACTGAGGCAGACTGATACTAGATCCAAGGCAAGACGTTACACTCAATCAGTTCTATTGTGCACTTTACAGCACACAGTAGTTGAGAAATGTCCAACAAACATACAAGGGGTAGGATGAAAGGAGTAAGAGCAGTGCAGGGCAGGGCCGGCGCTATCATTAAGGCAGGACAGGCAGCTGCCTTAGGGCACCACAATGGAGGGGTGCCGAAAAGGGGGAAGCTGGGAATTTTTAAAAATATATATATATATCTGCGGCGAGGGAGAGCTGATTTACACTACCAAGCGCTCCCTCGCAGCGTCTATGTAACACTGACAAGGCAGAGAGACCCAGGCTCTGTAGTAATACAGAGCACTGGGAGATGACATCATCTCCCAGCACTCTGCATTACTGAGAACAGCGAGCGGGAGCTTCAGCTCTGTGCCGAAGGAGGCACAGAGCTCCCTTATGGCACACCGCTAGACTACCAGGGACTCAAGGTAGGGGATCAAGGGGCATGTAGAGATGAAGGGGAATTATGGAAGGGGCATTGTGGAGATGAAGGGGCATTATGGACGAGGCAATGTGGAGATGAAGGGGCAATGTGGAAGTGGCAATGTGGAGATGAAGGGGCAATGTGGAGATGAAGGGGCATTGTGGAGATGAAGGGAGCATTGTGGAAGGAACATTGGGGAGATGAAGGGAGCATTGTGGAAGGGGCAATGTGGAGATGAAGGGAGCATTGTGGAAGGGGCAATGTGGAGATTAAGGAGCATTGTGGAGAAGAAGGGGCATTATGGAAGGGGCAATGTGTAGAAGAAGGGACATTATGGAAGGGTCAATGTGGAGATGAAGGGGCATTATGGAAGGGGCAATGTAGAGATGAAGGGAGCATTGTGGAAGGGGCATTGTGGAGATGAAGGGGCAATGTAGAGATGAAGGGAGCAGTGTGGAAGGGGCAATGTGGAGATGAAGGGAGCATTGTGGAGGAGAATTTGTGGGCAGGGCAGAGGATTGTGGCAAGGTTGGGGGGGCAGGGGATTGTGTCCGGGTCAGAGAGGGGGGCATCAAAATGCATCTTATCCTGTGTATACAAAAATCCTTGCACCGGCCCTGGTGCAGGGACATGATAGTAAAGTGGCAATCTAAAACTGACTTCAGCCTTAGTCACTACAGTGTGTGCAATAAACGATGGTAATCCCTCTCCTCCTGAAGAGAATGCAGTTTGTCCCACCAAAAGTTCTATCAGCACCAGTACTATTAATAAATCACATGAAAACGGTGATGATGATAACGAGTCACTTTCCAGTATTGCTGGCATAGTGCAAGAAGGTGTAGCAGCTCAACCAACTGCTTCATGGGCCTCTGGGGTATTTAGTAGAAGTTCTCTTGATGTGTCATAGAGTTTGCAAAGATTTTATGCTCCTTCTGCACAGGAGAGTGACTCTGATTTTGTTTTTGGAGATGACAAGAGTCATAGAGTGCCCACACATACCTCCACCCCCTGCAGAAGTGATGGCATTAAAGCAATACAATTACACAATTCTTCCACTATATATTTCAATCCCACACTTTCCAAGTTATTAGAAAGAAGTCAAAACGTATACAAAAATATCTGCATCTGTGACATGTTGCCCTTGTCTTTTGTTGAAAACAGAGAGTTTATAGAACTGATGTCATGTGTTGCACTCTGCTGGAATATCCCAAGCTGCAGTAATTTTTCAAGGATGGCTGAGCCAGTGTTACTTAAGCAAGAGATTAGCATTGTGGGCAAAAGACAAAGGCACTCAGCCTGCTAACAATTTTTTTCAAGGCTGATATTGCTGTAGGACTCACAACTTTTATTTTCAGCTATTTATTTATCCTCTTCAGCCCTCAGAAGAAGTAATATAGTGGCGGGAAATCTTGCAGTCACAAAATACATAGATAGATGAAAAATGTATTGGCAGTGTATGTATTTTCAATGGCCAGTTTGTGAAATGTATCTGACTTTTTGCCCATCCCTAGTCTTAGCCATTCCATTTCTAAAGGAAGCAAGCAATGCATTGCTGAGCAGTGTCAGTGAGTGGGAGAGGTATTTTTTGCTGTAAACAGGAAGTGCCTCTAAGGCATGTGTTAATTAGCATAATCTATAAATCCAAATAATTAAAAATCCAAAATTCTAAATAAAATAAAAATTGCTAAAATGACATAGAAGTGATTTTGAAATCTCTCTCATTCTCACCAAATATTTTTAGTTGACATTGTCTATTTAATGATGCAGTAAGTTTATTACAAACAAGATTCTGTTGAGTGACTTCTATTAATTTAGACTGGATTTTCTAGGAGAACATATGTTCTATCAGCTATAGTGTGAAGCTTTCATCTGACCAGTGACTCTGAGGTCATGAGTACACATATGGTATTCCATACCGAGTCAATTAACCATCCATCAATTTAATTGCATAATACATCAAAAGATGTATTCTACTACCCCAAACAGTTAAAGACAAGAGAACATAAGTAAGACAAATTATACATGTGGTGATTATTTGATACCTAAAATCAGAATTATAAAGAGTGTCATATTTATGAGATAATTTAAAGAACAATCATGGTTTAACCATTTAGAGGGCTAGGGGGTTGTGTAATATTTGTTGGAACTCTCAGTAAGGAAACCACTTAGTTGACAAAAAAGGTACCTGAGAGGTACTGGAGGTCAGTTTTTGGTTACAAATATAAATTCCAAAATTAAGAGTTCCTTTAATTAATAATGATGTATTGTATTGAGATTAAAAATCCACATACACTCTTTTTGTAAAAGCAATTGTACTAAATCAACTACTCTTATACCAAGGGAGATTTGTTCAATCCCCCAAACCAGAAACACTGACCTTGATGTTGTGCACCTGGAGACATATATAATCTTTTTTTTATGTGTTTTGTCAAACCTATCAATGGTGAAATTTTCCTTTATCATGTATTTACATGTGCCACTTGAATTATAGGGGAAATAACCTCTCAAAAAGGGTCCCCTTTATGTATGAAATAGTGACTGCTAACCAATTTATCACAATGGTTGGGACACAATCTAAAAGTGATTGAATTATGTGTGCACACAACTTTGCATAAGTATGGATCATTGAGAAACACATGCACATTTATTTCATATGTACATCACTGGTACTACCCCAAAAAATCAGTAATAAATAGGGATGGACAAAAAGTCAAATTTTTTTCCTCCCAGGAAATTTTGCAAAAAAAACATGGTTTTCTGCATCACGAGAATAGTTCCATTTCTCACCTATGTTATTCGATGGGGTTAAACTTTCCATCTGTATACTAAATAAATCCATAATTGACTGCACTGTAGTGTGGTGTATTTTAAAAGAAAATCAGGGTGGAAGGACAGAGAGAGAAAGAAATAAACTGAAATCAAATATAAAATATAAAGTGGTTACTTAGTGGATCATAGTGTTTGTTGACTTTATGACTACCACCATTATTGGAAAAAAAAGGGAAGCTGTATGGACCCTGAGGCTAGTGACTCTAAGGATGATAAATCAGTCACTAACACTAGCAATGGCCCCACAAGTACTAAAGGGCCAAGGAGAATGTACCTCCCTTGTTATCTTGGGGCAAAATTTGAAGAAGGTAAAACTGGGTAGCTGTGTGAGCTGTTAGCTGTTTGTGTCTGCTGCTACTGCTGTCAGTATGCCTTCTTCTTCTGAGGAGGAGGAGATGGCAATTGTGATAGCAATGACCCTCAGGCACAAGTCATCATCTCCCTTTGGCAGGCACAGTGCAGTTATCATTGACTGTACTGTGCACTATCTGTGACAAGGTTTTGCAAAAGGAAAAGGAGGGGACACTCCTTGTTACAACAGCCCTGAGTAAGCAAAAAAAAAATGTTCTCTGACCTTTTATATGTTACCAAAATTATTTATTTGTTTGACTAATCTGGCTGTTTTCTGTGTTTTGCCTGTTGCTATGCTGGTCAAACATTATTTTAAAAAAGATAAAAAAGTATAACCTTCTGCATTGAAAACACTCTCATACTCATGCTCGCTGATGGGCAGCTAATAGTTTCAATTACTATTTGTGTCTGTGCTGGCCACACACAGTTTTGTTTACCAGTAGTCCATGGGGTCATTGTTTCTGATGAGAAAGCAGCTATCCTGCAAGAATGCTGAAAGCAACTCACATGTAGTGGGACCACTCCTAGGGGTGACACGTTGTTCTTATGTATCAGTTACCATCTCATATTCTGACAGTACGTCCCATTGAGAAGTGCCACCACAGTGCTGCCACCACCACCACAAATGCTGCCCCTGAGACCCATGATTTGCCCTGTGTTCATAAATATGTTGGGAATGGGATGTTCTTTTTGATGTTGCTGCTCCTGCTGCTTGTAAACCCTTTGCTGCCTTCCTTTTCGCAATGCTTTCCAGAAGTTTTTTTGCCCCAACTTTATCCCTCTCATCCTCCACAATGTAATCTTCCAATTTAGTTCTAAGCATATTTTTATATTCCTTGACAGAAGCCAATATCTCAGAAAGATGCTGCTGATTATCATGACTCCTTGGTGTGACAAACTGAGCATGCATTGGCAGAAATTCTGTAATTTTGTGTTTAAAGCAGGGGTGCAGCAAATAATGCATTTCTCATTGCTTTTAAGGTACACTATGTGGGGATCTTGCTTACATCACTCTAAAATGCCCTTGACCAGCTGGTGCATGTATGTGTTGTCATGATAATAAGAATCCTCATCCATGCTCCTCAGTTTTTTCTGCAATAAAGATATGACTGGAAGAATTTTGGCAATTCCTGCCCTTATTCGATTAACCATCTGTCACAATTTTCAGGCAAAGAAGGACAGACACAATCGTAAAAATATAAATAACCACCTATATTTATAATGTACAGCAAATAATAGTATAGCCCACACAACTACAGAACTCAGGATGATAGGAGCCAGGCTCCTACCCGGAGCCGCGCATTGTGTTGTGCACTGCAGTACTGCGAGATATCAGAGACTAGGCCCAAAATGCAGACAAAAGAACAGAGGTGATAGTACTGATGCACCATTCTCCACTCCGGGTCACGCGACCGGAGGCAACAAGGAGCAAGAGCAGACCTGAACCACGGAACACCGAGACTGATGGTCACGCACTCAGGAGGGTACTGAACAAGTAGTCAGCAAGAGCCACAGGTCCTTGAAAGTGCCTGTTTCATGATGTTAGCACTGTGGGAGTAGCCACAAATATGCCGGCCAACACATCACAGAGAAAGGAAGCACAGGATAGCCCAAGGAGACTGTGATAGTAACCCCCCCTTAACGACCTCTCCCCGTGGAAGGGGACCAGCACCAGTGGAATTACGGGAGAGGAATTCACAGAGAAGGGCAGGTACATGAAGATCTTTCTTAGCGACCCAGGAATGCTCCTCAAGCCCATACCCTTTCCAGTGGACTAGATATTGTACCTGGCCTCTGACCCTGTGAGAGTACAAAATACTTTGTACCTCATCCTCCTCATGGTCCCCCACTTGGACAGGTCTGGAACGGACAGACCATTGGTTTCAGTAGCGACACATGGGCAGTATTAGAGATGCACATATTAGCAGGGAGGTAAAGGGCATAGGTTACGGGGTTAATCCTACGGAGAACCCAAAAATCAGGGAGCCAGCTTTTTACAAGGCACCTGGAGATGGAAATTGCATGAGGACAGCCATACTCTCTCACCCACCTGGAACACTGGAGCCGGTAGCCGTCTATGGTCTGCTTGTCTCTTATAGCACAAAGTGGAACTCTGAAGGGATCTCTGAACCCGTACCAATGTGGAGCCAAGCACCCTCAAGTGCTCCTCCAGAGCAGGAATATTCTGAGCCTCAAAAGACTCTGATAGCAGTGAAGATTGGAACCCTTAGTTAATCAGAAATGGTGAGTTCCGAGAGGAGGAATTGATTGCACTATTTCTGGTCAGCTCTGCCCATGGCAACAGGTTTGCCCAATTGTCATGATGGTCTGAGCTAAAACAATGGAGAAACTGTTCCCACGCCTGATTAGACCTTTCTTCAGCACCGTTGGACTGTTGATGGTAAGCCGAGGAGAATGAGAGCTGGATGCCCATCTGACCGCAGAATGCTCTCCAAAAACGTGAGACAAACTGGCTCCCTTGATCTGAGGCTACCACCTTGGGTATACCTATCACAGTGCCCGTGCTTTTCCTGTCAGTCTCTGTGTGTTGCGCTCCCATTGGCTGAACTTGGTTTGGCCCGCCCAGTATGGCCTTTTTATACTGGGCCTCTGGCACCTGTCGGGTGCCCTTTCATGGTGTTCCTGTACCAGTGCTACTGTGTTACTGTGTTGCTGTGTTCCTGTGTACCAACTTGGCCTGTCTGACTACTCCGCTTCTGGTTCCTGCTCCGTGATTCGACCCGGCTTGGCTGACGTTCCTGCTCCGTGACCTCACCCGGCTTGTCTGACGTTCCTGCTCCGTGATTCGACCCGGCCTGGCTGACGCTCCTGCTCTGAGATCCAGCCCAGCTATCCAGTTCCTGCTCATCATGTCACCTCGGCGACATTCTAACTTCCGCTTAGTCTGACCCTGCCAGACTGAGAATCACTGTTGCCTCTGTTACTGCTGAGCCTCCTGTTTACTCTTGCAGAGCTTGTTGCCTCCGTTACCACTGAGCCTTCCATTAACTCTTGCAGAGCTTGTTGCCTCCATTACCACTGAGCCTTCCGTTAACTCTTGCAGATCTTGTTGCCTCCGTTACCACTGAGCCTTACGTTAACTCTTGCAGAGCTATTGTTGCCTCCATTACTGCTCCGGCAGTGTGCCCGTGGTTGCGTTCCGTTCAGCTCTTGCAGAATACTGTTGCCTATGTTACTGCACCAGCAGGGTGCCATTGGCTCATTTCCATCAGCTCTCGCAGAGTACAGTTGCCTCCATGACGGCACCGGTTAGGTGTCATTGGCTCAACTTAACTAGCTCTTGCAGAGTATTGTTGCCTCCGTTACTGCACCGGTCGGGTGCCATTGGCTTTACTTATCTAGCTCTTGCAGAGTACTGTTGCCTCCGTTACTGCACCGGTCGGGTGCCCGCGGCTCAAGTCCGTTCAGCTCTAGCAGAATATTGTGGCTTCCGTTACTGCTGCGGCAGAGGGTATAAGTATCACGGTTCCCGTGCTTCCCTGGCAATCTTTGCTGGGTTACCTGTGCATTGGAGGGAGCTGATTGGCCCGCCCAGGATGTTCCTTTATATACTGGGTTGTGGGCACTTGTCAGTTACCCTTTCGTGGTGTTCCTGAGCCTGCGCCTTGTTGCTGTGTTTCTGCTCTTCGGTTTACCGACTCGGCTAGTCTGAACATCCCATTGTTCCTGCTCCGTGATTGACCCGGCTCTGGCTGACGTTCCTGCTCTGTGATTGACCCGGCTCTGGCTGACGTTCATGCTCCGTTATTGACCCGGCTCTGGCTGACGTTCCTGCTCCGTGATTGACCCGGCTCTGGCTGACGTTCCTGCTCCATGACTGACCCGGCTCTGGCTGTCGATTCAAGCTTCGAGTACCGATCCGGTTCCGTTTGGTATCCAGTGCTACATCTGTTCCTGTGTTCCTGCGTGTTCCAGGTCACCGGCTGGCGACATTCTGAACTGTGTTTGTGTTGCTCTGACTAATCCTCTCCTACTCCAGATTATTCCACTACGGTGGTATAGGCTCGGTCCTGGGCATTTGCTGGTCTATCTGGGTGTTCATTTCCAAAAGTTCTGAGAGTGATTAGTTCAGTCACACTATACACCCTTCTCTTCATCATCAAGAGACTGATATCTATTCTGGGCGTTGGCCAATCAGTGTACTTATCTAGTCATTTTCTCCACATTTAACCCTGTGTGTTTGCTTATCTGTACTCATTACTCTGTTAGACATATTTGGGCCTGTATCACAGTTACCATTCTTGGCCCCCAGGGGCGCTGTTCTTTCATTTTTATTTTCAATAAAACTGTGTTTTACTATATCAGTGTGTGAGTGTCAGAAAACCGTAACAATAAGTCTCAGCTCTGCTTTGCAGATTTAGGTGCTTGTCTCCATTCTCGCACCACAGTCTCCTGATAGCCGTTTACCATCATACTGGGCGTTGCCAAACACGTCACTTCAGAGACTGATTATATCATTGGACTTTAACCCATGCTGTGCTGAGGTTGCCTTGTTATGCCTGACCTGTGACAGTATCTGTACCATTCTACATATTGTATACTGGGCCTGTGTGGGCATATGTCTATGACCTATATTTTCCTGTCTATTCCACTGTGATACGCTATAGCCCGCTGAGGGTATTTTTCATTGTGTCTTTTAATAAAACTGTGTTTTATTCTAACCTACTGTGTCTGAGAGTCATACAAACCATTACAATACCGTAGAGACGAACCACTTCCTTGGCAAAAATCTTGGCCAACTCCTTTGAGGAAGGTAGTCCTTTGAGTGGTACAAAATGGGCCATCTTAGAAAATCTTTCCACAATCATGAAGATGACCATGAAACCCTCTGAGATAGGCAAGTCTACCATAAAGTCGGTGGATAAGTGCGACCAAGGCCGCTACCCATTGGGAATGGGTTGAAGGAGACCAAGCGGAAGGTGGCTAGGGGTCTTGGCTCGAGCACATGTGGAACAGGTGGCAACAAATGCAGAACAATCTGCCCTCAGGCTGGGCCACCTAAAGAGTCTAGTCATAGACCATATTAGTTGGTCTCTCCCAATGTGCCCTGCAGCCTTCGAGGAATGGTAAGTCTCAAGCAGTCTGGTACGGAGGGATTCAGGCACAAAACATTTTCCATTAGGCTTATCTGCTGGGGCAGAAGTTTGAGCAGCCAAAATCTCCTCCCCTGGACGTACGTATCATAGCCAAGATGCGGTTAGGAGGAATGATAGGTACCGGAAGAGATTCCTCCTGGGATTCAGCCCCAAATTGTCTAGAAAGAGCATCTGCTCTAATATCTTTTGTACCAGGGAGGTAGGAGACCACAACATTTAACCTTGAGAGGAAAAGGGTCCATCTGGCCTGACGTGGAGACAACCTCTTGCCTCTGACAGATTTGTTAGGTTCTTGTGGTCTATTAGTATCAGGATAGGGACCGTAGTACCCTCCAACAGATATCACCATTCTTTCAGGGCAAAGATGATGGCGAGTAACTCCTGGTCGCCTATATCATATAAACTCTCAGTCTTAGAAAGTCTCTTAGAGAAGAAACCGCACGGAATCAATGGTCACCCAGGGCCCGAGCGCTGGGACAACAAGGAGCCCACTCCAGACTCTGAAGCGTAGACCTCCAAGGTGAAAGAAAGGATGGGATTTGGGTGGGACAATATTGGAGCTTTGGCAAAAGCTGACTTCAAGTCCTCAAATGCCTGCAAGGCTTCAGGTGACCAGTCTGAAGGATTAGCTCCCTTCTGAGTCATGTCCGTGAGAGGTTTGATTACCGTGGAGAAGTTTTGAATGAACTTCCTGTAGTAATTCTTGAAGCCCAGGATCCTCTGTATGGACTTAAGTCCCACTGGAAGTCGCCACTGTAATAAGGCAGACGGTTTTTGTGGATCCATGGCTAGGACAGAGGATGAAATAACGTATCCTAGGAATGTCACCTGGGATTTGTGAAAGTCACAATTTCTACCTTGCAGAACAACTTGTTCTCCCTGAGCATTTGTAGGACCCGGGCTATATCTGCTCTATGTGCCTCCAAGGTAGGAGAATGGATGAGTATATTGTCTAAATATACCACAACACAACTCTGTAGTAGGTCTCTCAACACATCATTAATGAACTCCTGGAAGACAGAGAGAGCATTGCACAATCCGAAGGGCATAACCAAATATTCATAGTGCCCGCTCCAGGTGTTAAACGCTGTCTTCCACTCATGGCCTTCTTTTATTCGTAGCAAATTGTACGCTGCCCTCAAGTAAAGTTTTGTAAAAATAGTAGAGCATTTGATACGATCAAAAAGCTCTGTGATCAACAGAATCAGATAGGTGTTCTTTACCATCAGTTTATTCAGATCCTTGAAATCGATTCACGGTCTGAGTTCCCCATGTTTTTTCGTAACAAAAAAGAAACCTGCACCTGCAGGTGAGGAAGCATTCCGGATAATGCCTCTAGATAAAGCATCAGCCACATAATCCTCCATTGCCTTGTTCTCCTTCACTGACAAGGGGTATACTTGGCCCTTAGGTGGTCTAGCCCCTGGTACAAGATCAACAGTACAATTGTACAGCCTGTGTGGAGGTAACATACTGGCCTCTACCTTATTAAAAGCTCTTTGTAGGACTGGTACTCAGCAGGTAAAGAGGTACAGGTACACAATATCCTGGTAGGCTGCTGGAGGCAAGATTTCGTACATTGAGAAGACCACGACAGAATATCACAAGTCTGCCAATCAATTCTTGGGTTGTGAGTCTGCAACCAGGGAAAATCCAGAATGATGGCATGATGGGGAGAATGTATGACCTGGAACTGTTGTGTCTCCACATGGAGTGCCCCTAACCTTAGAGACAAAGGATGAGTCTCATATGTAATGTGTGCCGGCTGTAGGGGTCAGCCAGCAATGTCCTCAATAGTCAACGGCTCAGAGCGAGGCAGCAAAGGGATAGTGTGCTTGGCTGAGAAGTCTGCATTAATGAAAAAGCCCCTGGCCCCTGAGTCCAGTAGTGCCAAAGTCAATACCAATGACTCTGCTCAAGACAATATTACTTTGAGAATCAAGAGTCCTGAAGTCTTTCTGGGGACTTTGAAATTCCACCCAGGGTCTGTCCCCTATCTGACCCTAGGTGCGAGTGTTTCCCATATTGGGCAAGCAAGCAACATATGGCCCGGCTCCCCACAGTATAAGCAAAGACACCTCCTCCTGCGCCAAGTCCTCACCTCCACAGTGTGTAAAGCCTAGCTGCATCGGTTCCCCCCGGCAGGGTCAGGACTAGTAGTTATGGGAGGTGAGGGAGGACAGGGTTGTCGTAAGAAGCTAGGTGCCAACCGAGGTTTATGCACCTGTTCCTTTAATGAAGACCTCTCAAGGATTCTCGAATCAATCAGGAGTGTGACTGCGATTAGCTCCTCCAGATCACCAGGCAAGTCTCGGGCTGCCGTCTCATCTTTAATAGTGTCACACAAGCCCTGGGAGAAAGTGGCAACTAGGGCTTCACTGTTCCATCCTACCTCCGCTGCCAGAGTATGGAATTCAATAGTGTAGTCTGCTACTGTACGTGAGCCCTTCCTTATTATCATGTCTTTTGGCAGTGGAGGTTGCGTGCCCAGGAACATCAAAAACTGTCCAGAAAGAGGCCACAAATTCCATAAAGTTATGAATTATAGGTTTCTCCGTCTCCCAGATTGGGTTGGCCCAGGCCAATGCCTAGCCGGACAGAAGGGAGATCAGGAATCCCACCTTACTTCGCTCAGTAGGGAAAACACGTGGTATCATTTCCAAAAAAAATTCCCAGCTGACTGAGGAACCCCCGGCACAGTGTAGGTTCCCCAAAATATCTTTGAGGTAAAGGAACGGAGCCAGTCAACCCTCTACTCATGCCAGCCTCAGAGGAAGTTGCAAAACCAGTGCAGGTACTGGGGAAGCCACCTGTTGCTGAGCGAAGAGATCAAGGTGAGCCATGCAATTCAATAGTGTCTGCATAGCAAAGGACAACTGGTCGATTGTTTGGTCCTGAGAATCCATACTGGACAGGATGCTCTGACTAGGTGGACTGCCTGATCCTTCAGTAGACATGGCCCTTATGTACTGTCACATTTTTCAGGCAAAGAAGAACAAAAACAATCGTAAAAATATAAATAATCACCATTATTTATAATGTACAGCAAATAATAGCATAGCCCACATAACCTCAGAACTCAGGATGATAGGACCCAGGCTCCTACCCGGAGCCCCACACTGTGCTGCTCACTGCAGTACTGCAAGATACCAGAGACTAGGCCCAAAGTGCGGCAGAAAAAACAGAGGGGATAGTACTGATGCACCAGTCTCCACTCCGGGGCAGGCGATCGGAGGCAACAGGGAGCGAGGCAGACCTGAACCACGGAACACTGATGTGGGTAGTCAGACAAGCCAGGGCCATACACGGAGCAAGTAGTCAGCCAGAGCCACAGGTCAGGACTGAAGTGGGTAGTCAGACAAACCAGGGTCATACACAGAATGAGTTAGTCAGAGCCACAGGTCAGGACTGAAGTGGGTAGTCGGACACGCCGGGGTCATACACGGATTCTCAGATAAAGCACAGGTCACAACGGAGCACAAGTGACACTAGCGGAAACATCACATAAGGGCAATGACTCCCAGGCCCAAGGCAGTTT
Organism: Rhinophrynus dorsalis; assembly: GCA_037306005.1. Taxonomy (NCBI): domain Eukaryota; kingdom Metazoa; phylum Chordata; class Amphibia; order Anura; family Rhinophrynidae; genus Rhinophrynus; species Rhinophrynus dorsalis. The sequence goes on from CM074723.1 coordinate 100,072,932, forward strand.
ATAAAGGAGGAGGAGGAGGTGGGACCCAATTAGGCAACACAGAATAGGCCCATAAACAGGCATCCTTGCTAGTGCCTGTTTCATGATGTCAGCACTGAGGTAGTGGCCGCAAATATGCCGGCCGACACACCACAGAGGAAGAAAGCACAGGATAGCCCATCATGTGATACCATCATGGTTACCTCTTCAAAAGGCTTCAGCAGCTAAGATATATTGCACATTATTTGTCATTGTCCAGGTGAAGTGACAAAAGCATTCCTCCAAAGCCTTTCAGTTTTGCACTCGTTAATGGCCTTATTCTGCTCATACAAACACTCTAGCATGTACAAAGTAGAAATCCACTTAGTGACCTCCATTTTAAGCTGGTGATGGGGCAGGATGTTACGCTCTTGAATGGAATATAATGCATTGCATGCACTGTATGAGAAGCTAAAATGGGCACAGATTTCTGGCAATTTTCAGCATCTCTCTCAGGGTTTCATATTCTGCCAATAATCTGGTCACTGCTAAATTTAGAACAAAGGCAAAGCAGGGTATGTACACCATATTGCCTATTCTTAAGACAGCGGTTATGTTGGAGCCATTAACAGCAGACACCAAACCAGCTTCCCAGGATCAGGGTACAAGCCATTCCTCTTCACCTTCTCTAGTTTATGGGACTGTCTCTCAAAATTCTTTATGCACAAGGTGGCGTGTCAATGGTATGGGTTATCCTGCTGCAGCCTTTAAATCACACTGACAGAACTAGAGGCAATATTACTGGCTGTCAATTGATGCTGTAAGCTAGTGTTGCGCACTAAATCCTCAATTTAAAAAAATGAATATGGCAGCAGGTCCTCTAACAACATCTTGGCAACCTTGCCATTCCACAGGTGTGCTTTGGAATTGTTTTTGTTTTTGACTCCTTCCCAAGAAGTGTGAGTTGGCAGTAAATGAAAGAAGAACTCTGAAATTTGATTGCTTTAACATAATGAATGAACTCTTGGCACACTCTCTGACACATCAACATCACCATTATGTGCCCAAGAGCACCAGGAAATGTATGGAGTACTTCAGCTTTTTCTAGTTGTGGTACCTCTGACATGTTGATAGTGTGCCTCCCAGTCAGATCTGTGGTTGTGCTCCAGATGAGATCTCATTGAGTAGGTACCTAGGTGTGAGCCTTCTTTCCCCTGCTCATGTGCTTCTTACACAGACAACAGATAGCAACATGCGTAGCTTTTGGATCATGAGTGAACTATATCCATACTGTGGACTTCATAGACTGGAGGGTTCCTGAAGGGCTGCTACTACTTCTGGGGCTAGATGTTGCTACAATTGTATGACTACTAGGTGTCAGAGGTGAAGTACTTCCAACAGCAGCAGAGGCACTCATCATAACCAAGGTTGTGGATGATGATAACCTGTGTTGCTGCTGCTGGTTACTCAAAAATAGTAGTGTGTGTCGGTGAGTGGGACTTGGATGCAAAGAAGCTGATGATGACTGACAAGATGACTGTTTATTTTTTGGTATCTTTGCTTGTCCAGGGTCAGACTTTGTAATTGTTTTCTGAAACCGTTTATGGACAAACACAGTGTTCCTTTTCAGTGGGGAAAGATTTAGCCTTTACTTTCAGCCTACTTTCTGACGTTGTCATCATCTCTCTCACTCTCAACTTCACCTGTATCTGAAGCAGAGGAGGATGCTGAAGGGCTATATTCAATATCTAAATTACAATGGATGATAATATTTCACCCATTGAGAACACACAAACAATTATCCCCAGAGCCATTCAATTCTGTACATTAGTGACAACGGACGATAAATTGATACATTTAATGGATGAAATTGTTCACCCAGTTTTTTTGGTGGTACACCACACAACAGAGAAAAGAAAACCACAATCGGATAAAACAAAAGCAGTGAAATATCAGCTCACACAACACACAGCACATAGCACAAGCACACCAATGGCAAAATTAATCCCTACAAAACCAAGCAACCACATGAACAATGCCCATGCCCTGCAAACAAGTCCTGGACATCCAACAATAACCTAGCAACCCCCATAACACACTCTATCACAACGTACTCCGGAATGACAGAGGTTAACGCACAATACCACATTTCTATTTGTTGGAACGCCACTTAAATACAATAAATATGGCCAATATGAAATATATCGAAAAGACATTTATTTTAAAAACAATTGTAAAAAACGCCTTAAAGACTCCAATATTAGCACAGAAAAAATATATATATTTAATAATCAACAGTTCTATCCTCCCAGAGAAATAGAGATATCCGCGCACTTGCTATAATGGCACCTTAGCTCGAACACAGTCCTCTTCCCTCTTCCAGCTTAGAAATGTCTAGATATATGGACAAACTTAAATGACATACACCCCAAAAAAATATATAACTCCTAGGGCTAGATTTAAAGGTTCATGTTAAAACAGCCGCTAAGTAAAAAAGGTCTATCGGCCGCAAATACTACATCATTTACGGCGGATTCGACAGATAGTCTACAAGAATAGCTAACGAGCGTAGGCACAACAAAAATAGCTAACACAAAAACCTGAGTTGCACCTTTTTTAGCATCACTGTGCGTCCTAGTCACCCGTTAAAATACAACAAGTCAAAATGTAACATAACGGCTGGCGTTGTCTAGCAACCCTGATAGATGCACAAACAAAATTCAAACCTACAGCCAATCCGAAGGCCCCAAAGTATCAAAAATGTTCAAATACAACTATATACCCAAAAATAACGGTCACAACATGTCTGTGTTTCGAGTTTTGGTGAGCTAGATCACAGGACCCAGGAGTGGAGGATAACAATTAGAGCGAGAGAGAGAGGCACATTCACAAGAGGAAGGTAGAAGGAGTTTAGAGTTTGGAGAAGTGCACTTAAATAGACACATAGCACACTTTGGCACATATTACATACACCCATACAATCACATACACATACACATAATCTTTTTTTCTATAACACTTTACACATTTTTTAAACTTTATTTTTACAGTGTGAATCTGTGGTTGAAAGAGTGTGACAGAGAGTGAGTGGGATCAAGTGTGTCTATGTGGGCCTGTAGGAGTGCCTGGGTGTGAGTGGGTGAATGATATCCAGGAGAGAGGGATGGGGAGAGTAGTGGAGGAGGAGGAAGGTCAGGAGAGCAGCCCTGAACAGAGTAAGTGTGGGAGAGGGAGATCCGCAGGGCAGAGGGGGACCCGGCCCAGAAGGCCAGGCACAGAATCTGCAGTGGGATAGGGGTACCTGCTGGGGACCACCACACTTAAGCAGGGTCAGCACAGGAAGGACACTCTGGTTCTGACTCATTGCAGGCCGGAGCTGAGGAGGACAGGATTAGTGATCCTTGCTATACAGAGGAAGAGAATAAGGGCCCTCGTGGAGGCTGTTTTGAGAGAGAGAGTGTCCTCTTTCTAAGAGAGAGGGTCCCTGGCCTGGCTGCAATGAGGAAGGCCACCGGGAAACAGATATGCAGCCGGGTGAATGCCGTGGCCATCTGCAGATGGGATGTGGAGTCTGTTAAAAAGAGATAGGGCAACTGCAAGAGGCAGGTGAAGAAGAAGATGGGGATTCCGCCCTGTACGCCAGATGCAACGGGGGTTGTCCACCAGTAGACATCACCTACAACCGCTGGGAGGAGATGCTGCAGCAGACCATGTCCTCCACACTAACTGAGGGGGTCCCTGGAGGATCGGACACTGGGGAAGCGAGGAGCCTCCACACTACCGGTAAGTGCATCATCACATAACCACACACCACATCACACACCAACACAGTCACACCCCAACAAATACCCAACATTCATCCACACAACTGCACCAACACAGCACCCTGAGGGTTAAAACAAGACACAATACCAAGACAAATGTCAAGGTTCAACCAGGCCCAAACCTGTCCAAGTCCCAGGTTAACCCTTATGTTGCTGTGCTGCTCACACACAATCAACACAAACCATGCTCATAAAAGTGTTGTATGTTAAACATCATTACTGTTCCTACACAATGTCACCCATGTACCCACAGGGAAACCAGCACATAACCCCTTGAGTGCTAGAGGGATTACCAATGCATCACTCAACAATGCTTTGGCAACCCCTCCGGTACTCAAAGGGTTAACCAGAAAACAAACACAAGTATATAGGTTAACAATTACATGCTACACAGGGAACATTCACTAAGTGGTGAAAAGAGATGATGGAGAGAAATTAACCCTTACATACCCTGACTTCACCAATCCCAATGTTAGTCTATGGAGACTTTTCAATAACATGAATCAAGTTGCTAAGGTTCCATTGTATAGACTCCATAGAAAACATTGGAAATGGGGAGATTATATCACTGGAGAAGTCATCATCATGTTCAATTCATCAGGTCTTCATCACTAGTGTTGAGCGAGCACCCCGATGCTCGGGTGCTCGGGTGCTCTGACCGAGCACCGCCGGAGGCTCGAGTGCTCGGCCGAGCACCCGAGCCCCATTGAATTCAATGGGGCGACACGAGCATTACACCAGGCACCCCCTGCTCTGATGAGGGGAGGGTGCCTGGTCAATGCCCCCCTTCATCTCCACAATGCCCCTCTTCCACAATGTCCCCCTTCCACAATGTCCCCCTTCCACAATGTCCCCCTTCATCTCCGCAATGCCCCCTTCATCTCCGCAATGTCCCCCTTCCACAATGTCCCCCTTCCACAATGTCCCCCTTCATCTCCGCAATGCCCCCTTCATCTCCACAATGTCCCCCTTCCACAATGTCCCCCTTCATCTCCGCAATGCCCCCTTCATCTCCACAATGTCCCCCTTCCACAATGTCCCCCTTCATCTCCGCAATGCCCCCTTCATCTCCGCAATGTCCCCCTTCCACAATGTCCCCCTTCACCTCCGCAATGCCCCCTTCATCTCCGCAATGCCCCCCTTCCACAATGTCCCCCTTCATCTCCAAAATGTCCCCCTTCATCTCCAAAATGTCCCCCTTCATCTCCACAATGCCCCCTACCTCCAGTCCCTGGTGGTCCAGCAGAGCGTCTGCAAGATCTGTGCCTCCTTCCGGCACAGATCCCTGCCACCCGAACATGGCGGGCGAGCACATGGCGGTACTCGACGAGTACCGCCATGTGCCGAGCAGAGCGATGCTCGAGCCGATCCGAGCATCGGCCGAGCATGCTCGCTCAACACTATTCATCACCACTTACTGAATCACAAAAATGATGGATCAGGTCACACATCACAGTGCCACTGAGAATAACTGGTTGCATGTGCAACACACGGGCCTAAAATAATTCCCGGGAATTAAAGGAGACAAATGTAGGCCATGTGTTGTGTATGCAATCATTTACTGTAGCTTGAAATTATATATCTCACATTGGATTTCCACATGGATCCTCAGAAGTGGTGATGGCATGGATGGATGTTACACCAGCAACCATTGCAGTTTGTTCTTCAACAGGCCATGAACGATGGATATCTCTGATAGAGTATGGCTGGCTCACTCAGAAGGATGGATGGGCTTATCCAGAAAAACAACAGGCCTAAATCAAAGATATCCTTCACTACTGGCTTGATTGTTGGCCTTCTGGATTGAACTGAAACAGACCCCATGTACAGGATCTTGTCAAGTTCATCAATCTGTGATTGCCATGGTGGTATCCCATGCATCTCAATGCAATGCATAGGATACCATCATGACAATCAGAGATACATATCAACTACTTCAAAATCTTGCATTGTACTGGATAAAACTAAAAAGATAGTGATGAATAACAGTTGAATCGTACTGCAGATCTGTTGAAAATATATATATATATATGTACACATACCTAACTTAGATGGGATATACTAGATATGTTTTTATTTATGATATCAATAAAAGTTACGTTTTGACGGTTGCACATATATAGCCGGTAAGGCAATCAATCATACTGAACTGATCTCTGGGTTCATATCTTGGTAGGGTATATTTGTACACATATAAGAGGTACATATCCACATACATATTCAACCATTTTTCTTTCTGTGTACATTGTATGGGATAGTATTGGTTAGTATCACCTTGATGTAATATTGTAGGCATTCTAAAAAGCTGCAGATTCCAGTCATTTGACCAGACGAAGGCTCTTCAGCAGAGCCAAAATTTTGCTATTTAGCGATGCATACCTCATTGGAATGGTCCACAAAGTGTGCCTGGTTTGCAGGCACACTCTGTAGACCATTCCAATGAAGTATTTATTTCTAAATAGCTCCAGTTTGGCTCTGCTGAAGAGCCTCCTTCTGGTCAAATGAATGGAATCTGCAGCTGTCTCACAGAGCACTGACTTGACTAAAACAGTCACCACTAGTGATCAATCAACATATATCAGTTGTATCCAATTGTAGCTGTTTTCCAGTAGCTTTTATAGGTTATCAAACAAATTGGCAATCCATCTCTTTAAGGACACTACAGCATGGGACTTATGGCCAACTATCCACCGGTAAGTAGAGACTACAGATTTCTTGGGGTTACTTGATCCACATATATACAAATGTAACCCTTCCATCTCTTCTCTCCTATCCTCCCAATCTGTACAGCTGCTTTTATTTGAAGCTCTACTCACCGCAGGTTACTTCCAATATTGTCAGTGGATGGACACTTAGTGATATCTGGGTTCTAAATGTTAACCAAACTTACCCCTCTTCGTTCTTCACTCCTCAGATACCCGGTTAATCACTTTCCATGGCCATTCATTTCTTTCACCCTGCTTTCAGTGCCCTCTCTCTCTCATGGTAATGCTCTATTGATCATAGCATCCTTTCAGGCTTCTCCCTCTTACGAGTTTCAAAGATCTCGGTCTCCTTCTTCTGGGATTGAAAGCAGGCAAACTTCAGTCTATTCTTTATATAGCCATACCTTAACCCTTCCATTTCTAATTGTTGAAAACATACATAAAAATGCATATATCAACCATTAAAAAGGATTAATTCCTACAATATCCTTCTCAATATCGATATGGAGCACACATATTAACTTACTCCCTTGGGTGTATATATAAATATACTCAATCTCGGTATAATCGAGCTACAGATAACTATAATCAACTTATTCACCACTGAGAGAGTTAACAGTCATCCTCCTATCCACATTGGATTATTTTTTTTTTTACAATATATTCCTACACTTTTGCCCGACATTCAAATGATCTCATTGATCATATACTTGTAGGGATTAATATATGTAAAGACTTCAAAATTAATTGTATGCTAGCAAATGCAAGAAGTATGGTAGATAAAATAGGAGAACTAGAATTGCTGGCGGTTAATGAGCAATTGGACATAATTGGAATAACAAACATGGTGGAACGATGCACATGACTGGACTGTAAATATAGAGGGCTATTCCCTGTTTAGAAGAGATAGAATTAATAGAAAAGGTGGAGGTGTGTGCTTATATTTGAAAACAGAGCTAAATCCAGTTTTGCGAGGTGATATTAGTGAGGAAACTGGCCAAATTGTGCAGTCCATGTGGGTAGAAATTGAGACTAAATGTGGTGTGAAAGGTAAAAAAAAGTTGTTGGTGGGCATATGCTACAAACCACCAAATATCGATGACAATGATGAGGCCCAACTGCTATTGCAAATGAAGAAAGCTGCCCAGTTTGGGCATACTATAATTATGGGAGATTTTAATTATCCAGATATCAACTGGAAAAATGAGACCTGTCAGAGTGCTAAGGGTAGCAGGTTTTTGAACACACTTCGTGAAAGCTCCATGTCACAAATGGTGGAAGTGCCGACAAGAAATAACAATGTATTGGACCTAGTGATCACTAATAACACAGAAATGGTATCCAATATTAAGGTAAGAGAACATTTGGGAAACAGTGATCACAACATGGTTACATTTGAGATCAGTCTGGCAAAGCAAAAATGTATAGGTTCAACCAAAACTCTTAATTTTAAAAAAGCTAACTTCAAATTGTTAAGGGCCTCAATGCAACACATAGACTGGGATATTTTATTTAAAGGCAAAAATACTGAGGAAAAATGGTCAGAATTCAAATTTAGGTTGCAGAAATGTACCCAACAGTATATACCAATGGGGAACAAATGCAAAAGAAGTAAGTCACAGCCAATGTGGTTAACTGCACATGTAAAGAAGGAAATGGCAAGGAAAAAAAACGCATTCAAATTATTTAAGTCTGAAGGAACTGAACAATCTTTCTTAAAATACAAGGAGTGCAACAAAGATTGCAAAAAGGCAATTAGGGTAGCAAAAATAGATAATGAAACTCGAATTGCAAGGGAAAGCAAGACTAATCCAAAAAAGTTTTTCAAATATATAAATAGCAAAAAACTTAAGAGGGAGTGCATTGGACCATTCAGAAATGAGATGGGTGAGTTGGTTAGTGAGGATAAGGAAAAGGCCGATGTTTTAAACACTTTCTTTGCATCAGTATATACAAGGGAGCAAGGAATGGTAGAAGAGCCTCCGCAAGTAACAAATAAAACAATACAATTAATAGATATTGGGTTAACTCAAGGAGATGTCATGGGAAGACTGAACAAAATTAAGACCGACAAAGCACCGGGTCCTGATGGTATACATCCAAGGGTTCTTCAGGAACTTAGTGCAGTGTTAGCAAAACCCCTATATTTACTCTTTAAAGATTCTATTACCACAGGCTCAGTGCCACAGGATTGGCGAAGAGCTAACATAGTGCCTCTATTTAAGAAGGGAACTAAAACAGAACCTGGGAATTATAGACCAGTGAGTTTGACCTCTGTAGTGGGAAAACTGTTAGAAGGGATAATAAGGGACTATATTCAGGATTACAACACAAAAAATAAGATCATTAGCACGAATCAACATGGTTTTATGAAGACTAGATCATGCCAAACTAATCTTTTCAACTTCTATGAGGAGGTAAGCAGCAACCTAGACAATGGCAAGGCAGTAGATTTAGTATATCTAGACTTTGCAAAGGCATTTGATACAGTGCCACACAGAAGGCTGGTGTATAAAATAAGGAAATTGGGGCTAGGAGATAACCTTTGCAATTGGATACAAAACTGGCTGAAGGATAGGGAACAGTGTGTGGTTGTAAATGGAAAATTCTCCAGTACAGTTAAAGTGGAGAGTGGAGTACCTCAGGGTTCAGTATTGGGTCTGCTGCTTTTTAACATGTTTATAAATGACCTGGAAATAGATATAGAAAGCAAAATATCAATATTTGCAGATGATACTAAATTATGCAAAGTCATTAATTCAGAACAGGATATTTTCTCTCTACAGAGGGACTTACATACAATGTCAGATTGGGCAAACATGTGGAATATGAAGTTTAATGTCGGGAAGTGTAAAGTCATGCATTTGGGAGGAAAGAATCCCAAGGCTACTTATAAACTTAATGGTATAATTTTAGGTGACTCGTTGCTAGAAAAAGACCTGGGTATCCTTGTCAACTACAAACTTGGAAACAGTGACCAGTGTCAAACAGCAGTAGCAAAGGCAAACAAAGTCCTGTCTTGCATAAAAAGAGGCATTGAAGCAAGAGTGGATAACATTATTTTGCCATTATACAAATCATTGGTAAGACCTCACCTTGAGTATGCAGTGCAATTTTGGGCACCGGTTCTGAAAAAGGATATACTAGAACTAGAGAGGGTACAGCGGAGAGCAACAAAATTAATTAAGGGAATGGAGGACTTGACATATGAGGAACGACTAAACAAACTTGGTTTATTTACTCTAGAGAAAAGACGACTAAGAGGAGACCTTATCACATTGTACAAGTATATGAGGGGTCAATACAAGGATCTCTGCGGTGAGCTATTTATTCCAAGGCCTAATAAGGTGACCAGGGGACACCCCTTGAGATTAGAGGAAAGGAGGTTTAAACTTCAGCAGAGGAAGGGTTTTTTACGGTAAGGTCTGTCAAATTATGGAATTCATTGCCCAGGGAGGTAGTTATGGCAGATACAATGGATACATTTAAGAGAAGATTAGATACATTTCTTTCAAAAGGGAACATACAGAGTTATACTGTTTATCAGTAGGCTGATCAGGAAGGTCTGATAAAGACTAATTTAATTGGTAGTAGGAAAGCTATAAAATTCTCAGTTACTGAGGTATGAGGCGAAGGTTGAACTTGATGGACTTGTGTCTTTTTTCAACCTAATTTACTATGTTACTATGTTACTTGATCCTTTGCCTGCAGACTATTATGTATCTGTTCACTCAGTATGCATTAAAATAAAAAATAAAATATAAAATAAATCTGAATACAAAAATAGACCAATACAAACATGCAGACATATATCGAACATTTGTTCTTATCTATCGTATAGTTCTCCAATATTGTACTGGTCCCACAGATCACATATATTGTATTTGATCTGATGGGACCATCCATCAATTTTCTACATACAAAAAATATTTCAATTTAAATATGCATATTCTAAATTCAATCCAATTGTTTTGAATTCAATTCAAACATGCATATAATACAACAACGCCATAGCATAAATAAGACTAAAGACATGTGTCCACACATCGAACCTTCCTAATCATATTATCCAAATAATAACTTAAAACAGATGTATATATATATTTCCAATGTGTACAGCCATGTGAAAAAACCCTCTTTGAATTCTATGGTTTTACATATCAAGACATAATAACAATCATCTGTTCCTTAGCAGGTCTAAAAATTAGTTAAATACAACCTCAGATGAACAACAACGCATGACATAGTACACGGTGTCATGATTTATTTAACAAAAATAAAGCCAAAATGGAGAAGCCATGTATAAAAACTAAGTACACTCTTACTGCTTCCTTAGGAATTAAGATGCTAATTATCAGGCAGGTGCTGCTAATCAAAACCCCTAATTAATTGATCATCAGCAAATGTTATCACCTCTATGAAAGCCAAAGTTTTAGCAGTTTGCTGGTGTGGAGCATTCAGGTGTTTGTTAACACAATGCCAAGGAGGAAAGACATCAACAATGATCTTAGAGAAGCAATTGTTGATACCCATCAATCTGTGAAGGGTTATAAGGCAATTTCCAAGCAAATTAAAGTCCATTTTTCTACATTGAGAAAGATTATTCAAAAGTGGAAAACATTCAAGACAGTTGCCAATCTTCCCAGGAGTGGATGTCCCAGCAAATTCGCCCCAAGGTCAGACCGTGCAATACTCAGAGAAATTGCAAAAAACCCAAGAGTTACATCTCAGACTCTACAGGCCTCAGTTAGCATGTTAGATGTTAAAGTTCATGATGGTACAATTAGAAAAAGACTGAACAAGCATGGTTTGTTTGGAAGGGTTGCCAGGAGAAAGCCTCTTCTCTCTAAAAAGAACATGGTAGCTGTCAATTCTACCCTATTAAGGGGTATGTGTATGCTGCATGAAACCCTCACCCGATGTAGAGAGGGCCACAACGAGCATGCGCAGGCAGCAATATAATTTGGAAGAGGGAGGAATAGGAGGATACCCAGATGCAGGACTGGAGAAACCCAGGAAGTTACCCACAAAACTACTACATATATACACTCACATAGGATCATGCATATACATAAGAGAGAGCAACGTACTGAGTACCTGAGGCCCGCAGGGTGAGAGACAGACCGGCAACTGGAGACTGGAGCAGGAGACAGACCAGAAGAACAGGAGCTGGAGACTGGCTGGAGAAGCTGAAGCAGGAGACTGGCCAGAAGGACTGGAGCTGGAGACTGACCAGAGGGACTGGAGCTGGAGACTGGCTGGAAAAGCTGAAGCAGGAGACTGGCCAGAAGGACTGGAGCTGGAGACTGACCAGAGGGACTGGAGCTGGAGACTGGCTGGAAAAGCTGAAGCAGGAGACTGGCCAGAGGAACTGGAGCAGGGGGTTGACCAGAAGAACAGAGGCTGGATGCTGGCTGAAGGCTGGCCAAGAAGAGAGCAGGAGACTGGATGCTGGCTGGCTACTACTGAGCAAGAGGTAGGATACTGGCTGAAGGCTGGCCAAGTAGTGAGCAGGAGACTGATGCTGGCTGGCTACTACTGAGCAAGAGGTAGGATACTGGCTGAAGGCTGGCCAAGTAGTGAGCAGGAGACTGATGCTGGCTGGCTAAGTACTGAGGAAGAGGTTGGGCTGTACAAGGAGAGAATACAGCCTAACTGCTTGAGAGAGAACTCAGACTGAGCACCGGGTAGCGTTGCGCCGCGACATATATATGCTGCCATGATGACGTCACTGCAGCCCGACGGCATGACCGACGCCGCGACGCCGTTGCCTAGCGACGTTACCCGGAAGTGAGCGCGCCACACGCCGACCACGGTAAGCGCTGCTCCGACAGAGTCCCCCCCTGACGCGCGGCCGCCGGACGCGACGAGGACCAGGACGGTGCGGATGGAGCCGGTGAAAAGAGCGCAAAAGAGCAGGGGAGTGAACGTTGGAAGATGGTTCCCACGACCTCTCCTCAGGTCCATAACCCAGCCAATGTATCAGATATTCCAGACGACCCCGGCGAATACGTGAGTCCAGTATAGATTCTACTTCGTATTCCTCGGACCCTTCCACCTGGATCGGAGGAGGACGAACAGGAGCAGATGATGGAGATACACTAGGTTTCCAGGGTTTCAGTTGTGACACGTGGAAGGTAGGGTGGACCTTCCAACTAACAGGGAGCTGCAACCTGTACGCTACTGGATTAACAACCTGTCGGATGGGAAAGGGACCCAGGAAACGCGGTCCCAACTTCCTGGTAGGGCAGGAGAGGCGTAGGTGGGAAGAGGCCAGCCACACTTTGTCTCCAACCTTGTAAGCGGGAGCAGGAGTCCGGTGGTTATCGGCTTGAGCCTTATATGAGCGTTGCGCTTGGAGTAAGGTGTTCCGTAGGGCAACATGCCCGGAGCGAAGGCCCCGTAGACGTTGGGTGACAGCAGGGACGGAAGAAACCACTGGAAGGTTGGGTAGTATTCTGGGATGATAACCGTAGGTGGCCTGAAAGGGTGACATGCGGATGGAACGATGGTAGTGGTTGTTGTAGGAAAACTCAGCAAGTGGTAAAAGAGAAAGCCAGTCGTCCTGGAGATGAGATACAAAACAACGTAAATACTGCTCCAGGACCTGGTTAGTCCTCTCCGTCTGTCCGTTGGATTGAGGATGGTAGCCAGAGGATAAACAACGAGCAATACCCAGATCCTGACAAAAGGACTTCCAGAATTTAGAGGTGAATTGAACTCCTCTATCCGACACCACAGATTGGGGTAGGCCGTGCAGACGGAAAATCTCCTTGAGAAACAGAGTGGCTGTTTGTTCTGCTGTTGGTATCCTGGATACTGGAAGGAAATGAGCCAATTTAGTTAGACGGTCCACCACAACCATGATGGTGTTGTGGTTCTGGGACATAGGCAAATCCACGATGAAATCAACAGCAATATCAGTCCAAGGTGCTGAAGGTATCGGCAGAGGATGTAGCAGTCCGGCTACTTTGGTGTGCCGGTCCTTGTTACGGGCACAGGTATCACAGGCTGTGGTGTAGGAAAGGATGTCTCGGCCCATACCAGGCCACCAGAAATGACGTCGTACCAGTTCCTTTGTTACTTGAAAACCACCATGTCCAGCGGTTGGAAGGTCATGGCAAGTATGAATGACCCGGTTTCTAAGGGCAGATGGTACAAAGATATGTTGGTCATGAAATAGCAAACCATCCTTTACGGTTAAGCCGTAGCGCTGGGCTACGTTTGGAGTGAGGCTAGTTGTATGGCTTCTGATGGCATCTTGCAGGGAGGTGGTAAGGAGGAGGAATTGTTCAGCTTGGAGAATAGTGTCAGAGGGCTTGTGAATCGGAGTATCTGCGGTGTAACGTCGGGATAAGGCATCCGCCTTCCCGTTGCGGGATCCAGGACGATACGTAATATGCAATGAGAATCTCGCGAAAAACAGCGCCCAACGGGCTTGACGTGGGCGGAGTCGCTTAGCTGATCGGAGATACTCAAGGTTTCTATGGTCTGTATACACAATGACCGGATGATAAGCACCCTCCAGGAGATGCCTCCACTCCTCCAGGGCGCTTTTGATAGCCAGAAGTTCTCTATCCCCCACGTCGTAGTTGCCTTCTGCGGGTGTTAAACGACGGGAATAGTAGGCTATGGGATGAAGGCTATCTCGTACTCCTGCTCGTTGAGACAGCACGGCACCCATGGCGATATCAGAAGCGTCAACCTCGACATAGAAGGCTTTCTGAACATCTGGTTGAGTCAAAATGGGAGCAGTAGTAAACAGGTGTTTAAGCTGATCGAAGGCTTTCTGGGCTGTAGTAGTCCAGCAGAAACGAGACTTGTTGCTGGTAAGTGCGGTAATAGGTGCGATTACTCTAGAAAAGTTGCGTATGAAACGTCGATAGAAATTGGCAAACCCCACAAAACGCTGGACTTCCTTAATGGTTGTGGGGGTAGGCCAATCCAATACTGCTGTGATCTTCCGAGGATCCATAGCTATCGTCCCAGGAGAGATAATAAAGCCAAGGAATTCAATACTGGTAGCCTCAAACACACACTTTTCCAATTTGGCATATAGCGAGCTAGTCCGGAGACGTTCCAATACCTGACGTACGTGGTTACGATGTTCCGTCAACGAAGGGGAGAACACAAGAATGTCGTCCAAATAAACAACGACAAAATGATCTAGTAGATCCCTGAAAACATCATTGATGAAATGCTGGAAGGTTGCTGGTGCATTACATAACCCGAAGGGCATAACCAGGTATTCGAAATGCCCATACCGAGTGCGAAAAGCGGTCTTCCACTCGTCGCCTTGTTTTACTCGTACCAGGTTATATGCACCCCGGAGATCTATTTTAGTGAATACGGTAGCGGTTGTCAACCGTTCCAACATCTCAGAGATAAGAGGCAAGGGGTGTCTGTTCTTCACCGTGATCTTGTTGAGCTCTCGATAATCGATACAGGGGCGTAGGCCACCGTCTTTCTTTTCAACAAAGAAAATGCCGGCGCCTGCTGGTGACGTGGAGGGTCGGATAAATCCTTTCTGGAGACTATCTGTTAGATAGGACCGCAGGTGTTGGAGTTCGGGTCCAGACAATGGGTATATCTTCCCGTATGGAATCGGTGCCCCTGGGAGGAGTTCTATAGGGCAATCATATGGCCGATGCGGAGGTAATACTTCTGCACCCTTCTTGTCAAAGACATCCAAGAATTCTTGATAGGGTGCTGGTACCTGAGAACCCTGCGAAGAAACAGTGGCACACAGTAGTGGACTCTGCACCAGAAAACAATGATCACGGCAATAAACAGATGGGAAGGACAGAGACCCTGAAGACCAATCAATGGCAGGGTTATGTTTCCGTAACCAAGGTAGGCCCAAGATGACTGGAAAAAGCGGGGAAGGCAGGATACTGAGGCAGAGTGATTCTTCGTGGTAAGGACCACAACGGAGACGTACAGTAATCTCATGGGTGATGGGACCCAAATGGTGAGGGCGCCCATCAGCCATCTGGATGTCTAATGGTTGGAGTCGTGGTGTCATGGGAATTCGAAGACGTTCTCCAAGACGGGCGTCCAAAAAGCATCCACTGGCACCGGAGTCTACGATAGCAGGCAGGACACAGGACTGATCATGCCACTGTAAGCACACAGAAAGGGTAAGATGAGGGGTAGCAGAAGACCAGGAAGAACCTAGCATTAGGGATGAAGCAACTAGCTTACCGTTCGGGCTGCGCGGTAACTCAGCACGTTGTGGACGGCTGGGGCAGGATCGAAGCAGATGGCCGGGACTTCCACAATAAAGACAGAGGTTTTGAGACCGACGGCGTCTACGTTCCGCGTCAGACAGGGGACCGCGAACCAAACCCAATTGCATGGGTTCTTCTGGCGGCCCGTCATGAGGCGGTGCCGACGGGGTTAAAGACGAGGGGGGACTCGAAAAGCTCGAGCGTTCACGCCGACGTTCGCGCAACCGACGGTCAATCTGGATTGAGAGAAGGATGAGGTCTTCCAACACTAAAGGAACCCCCACCCGTGCTAACTCATCCTTCAAGCTTTCCGATAATCCCAACCGAAATTGGTCCACCAGGGCTGCCTCATTCCACCCTGTCTCGATGGATAGACGCCGGAACTCGGACACATAATCTTCTGCTGGCCGACGACCTTGGCTCAGGCGTCGTAGAGCCGATTGGGAAGACGACCTAAGTAATGGGTCATCATACAATACATCCATGGCTTGGCGAAAGGCTGTCCAGGACTGTAGAAGAGGGCTATTGGTATGCAACAAATGATGTGCCCATGCCTGTGGTTCACCCGTGAGGAGGGTAATGGCTGTACGGGTCTTAATAGAGTCAGCGGAATAGGTGCGAGGCTGGAGAGAAAAGAAAAGTTCACATGCAGTGATGAACCCTTTATATTTACTGCGTTCCCCATGGAACTTATCAGGTAACGCTATTCTAGGTTCAGGATCAGACGGGGTAGCAGGATGTGGCTCCATCCGACGTTCCTGCATACGCTGCTGTAATGCTGCTTGATTTGCTTGTAGCTCATGTACAGTGGCCGCTAAGGAGGACAACTGGTTCCCCAAGGAGGACAGAGCCTCCACCAGGCCTGCGGTATCCATGGTAAGGGTCTCAGTCTAGATGTCAATTCTACCCTATTAAGGGGTATGTGTATGCTGCATGAAACCCTCACCCGATGTAGAGAGGGCCACAACGAGCATGCGCAGGCAGCAATATAATTTGGAAGAGGGAGGAATAGGAGGATACCCAGATGCAGGACTGGAGAAACCCAGGAAGTTACCCACAAAACTACTACATATATACACTCACATAGGATCATGCATATACATAAGAGAGAGCAACGTACTGAGTACCTGAGGCCCGCAGGGTGAGAGACAGACCGGCAACTGGAGACTGGAGCAGGAGACAGACCAGAAGAACAGGAGCTGGAGACTGGCTGGAGAAGCTGAAGCAGGAGACTGGCCAGAAGGACTGGAGCTGGAGACTGACCAGAGGGACTGGAGCTGGAGACTGGCTGGAAAAGCTGAAGCAGGAGACTGGCCAGAAGGACTGGAGCTGGAGACTGACCAGAGGGACTGGAGCTGGAGACTGGCTGGAAAAGCTGAAGCAGGAGACTGGCCAGAGGAACTGGAGCAGGGGGTTGACCAGAAGAACAGAGGCTGGATGCTGGCTGAAGGCTGGCCAAGAAGAGAGCAGGAGACTGGATGCTGGCTGGCTACTACTGAGCAAGAGGTAGGATACTGGCTGAAGGCTGGCCAAGTAGTGAGCAGGAGACTGATGCTGGCTGGCTACTACTGAGCAAGAGGTAGGATACTGGCTGAAGGCTGGCCAAGTAGTGAGCAGGAGACTGATGCTGGCTGGCTAAGTACTGAGGAAGAGGTTGGGCTGTACAAGGAGAGAATACAGCCTAACTGCTTGAGAGAGAACTCAGACTGAGCACCGGGTAGCGTTGCGCCGCGACATATATATGCTGCCATGATGACGTCACTGCAGCCCGACGGCATGACCGACGCCGCGACGCCGTTGCCTAGCGACGTTACCCGGAAGTGAGCGCGCCACACGCCGACCACGGTAAGCGCTGCTCCGACAGTAGCACGGCTTATGTTTGCAAAGTTGCATCTGAACAAACCACAAGACATCTGGATCAATGTCCTTTGGACGGACGAGACCAAAGTGGAGATATTTGGCCATAATGCACACCACCACATTTGTCAAAAAGCAAACACAGCATATCAGGGGTGATGATTTTGGCTTGTTTTGCAGCCTCAGGACCTTGCCCAGGACCTTGCAGTCATTGAGTCGACCATGAACTCCTCTGTGTAACAAAGTATTCTAGAGTCAAATGTGAGGCCATCTGTCTGACAGCTAAAGCTTGGCCGAAATTGGGTCATTAAACAGGACAATGATCCCAAGCACACCAGCAAATCTATAAAGAATCAAGGTGTTGCAATGGCCCAGTTAAAGTTCACACCTCAACCCAATTGAAATGTTTTAGCGGGACCTTAAGAGAACTGTGCATAAACAAATGACCGTACACCTCAATGAACTGAAGAAATGTTGTAAAGAAGAGTGGGTCAAAATTCCTCCAGAACGATGTGAGAGATTGGTAAAGTCATACAGAAAAAGATTACTTCAAGTTATTGCTGCTAAAGGTGGTTCTACAAGCTATTGAACCATAAGGTGTACTTGTTGTTGTTCATCTGAGGTTGTATTTACCTAATCTTTAGACCTGCTAAGAAATAGATGATTGCTATTATGTCCTGATATGTAAAAACATAGAATACAAAGAGGGTGCACTTTCCTTTTCTCAAGGCTGTACATTCACACAGTGCAAATATTGACTCTATTGTCATTAAATAATTAACAACATCCATGTGCACATCTGTCTGATTGCCCTCATGCACGCCTACACTGGATACATATGTACTATTTAAATCCCAGTCCAACATATGTGCACATATATATTCTACAACAACCCATATATATAAATCCACCAAAACCCAATATGTACAAATATATTGGAATTATGACAATGTGGATCTTAAATCTAAATGCATATTTATTTATGTTGTCCAATACACATGCACATTACTGAATGCCCGCCTGGACAAACAGATATTCCTGGTTGACAAATAGCAACTACAATGGAAGGTCCTCAGTTGTATACTCTCCTATTCCTGTATGATTCCTGTAAAACAATATCTTTCTTAAATCTACATTGTGCAATAATCAATCCATTGTTATTATACAGTAAATACATATATTACCAATTTGTAAGGAATATATGTCTCAAATCAAGCAACACCACTTTCCAACAAATGGATTCAGACCCATCTTACAAAAAAACAAATAATTCACTACCAGCATTTAATCCCCTTGTTACCTGACTATAATTAATTCTGGATCCACCTTTTCTATCCCATAAAATTGTTGGATTTTTAATATGGTGTGTTTTAAAATGGTTTGATAGTGTATATTTTTCAAAACCTTTCTCTATATTTTATATATTTTCTTTTTTTTAATTGTCTCTTTGTTCTCCCTACATATTTTTCTGCAGGAACACTCAGTAATGTATATTACATTCTTTGTATCACATGTAATAAATTAGTTAATTTGTTTGTGCAAATAATTTAAAAGGAAGGGTTATAAAGATACCAAGATCGAACAAATGGCTACTCACATTAATAACAAAGCCATACACACCTGCACAGGAGCACTATAATGAGTCTCACATCAGAACTAGGAATGCCATTGAGCACATCTTTGGCCTTCTGAAATCCCAATTCTGTTGCCAGGATCACCTGGTGGGGAGCGCTCCACAACCTAGCCGTAGACATGAGTAGGGGTGTGCGAAAAGTGGGAAAAATTTCCCTCATGACCTTCCACCAAAACATTTTGATTTTCCTCTTTTTTTGCTAAAGTTTTCTCCTTTTCACCAATCCAACATTTTCCTCATTTTCACCTATTTTACCAAATTATTCACCTATATTTCCTATGGGTACTACATTTTTATTACAATATTACTTCTTCTGAGGACTGGAGTGGAGAAGTAACTGAAAGTCAAAGTTGTGAATCCTACAGGAACATATGCCTTGAAAAATGTGTTAGAATGCAGAGTGCATTTGTCCTTTGCACACAAAACTACTTCCTTCTTAAGTGACACAGGCACATATTCATGATGATGTCAAAACAATACATTCTACAGTGTGGCAGATGTGTATTGTAGTGGTTGTGGGGGACTGGCTGGTATGGTGTTATTTGTGTTATAGTTTTTACCATTGTCATGTTTGCATCAAATCACTATCCTCATCAGATTATTGACACACATTACTTTTCACTCATAGCAGTGGTCCCAAGTGGGGTAGATGTTGGCAACCCTTCTTCACATCCCTCCTCCACATCTTCATCTGTGCTGCTGTTAATATATTTCTCCTGGCTTTGTATGTCATGTGTGGTTTCTGCTACCTGATATTCAGATGGTATGAGATGTTGGTTCATTTTTAAGAATGTTAGTCTCCCAACATTGCTGCTTGATAGCCATGTCCTGTGGTCATTGATAACGTAACCAGCTGCACTGAAAACCCTCTCAGACTCAACACTTGCTGGAGAATAACTAAGGGTTTCCACTGCAGTACATGTCAATGCTGGCCAAACACACTGCTTTGTTGGCCAGTAGCCCATGGGGTCATTACTTCTACCTAGAAAGTAGCTATCCTACAAATATGCAGAAACCATCTCACATGCAGTGGGGTTCCTATGCGTCAGTTACCAATCCGTACTCAGGGAGCAAGTTCCAAAGAGATGTGCCGCCGCCACCACCATCACCACCACTACTACCAATGTTGGGTTTTTGCTGCCCCTGCTGAGACCCATGAATTGCCCTGTGTTCTGAAAGGGATAATCTAGTTGATGATGTAGCTGCTTCTGCTGGTTGAAATGCTTTGCTGCTTTCCTTTTCACTATACTGTCTAGATGTTTGTTGTGCCCTCACTTTCTCCCTCTCATCCTCCAAAATGCAATCCTCCATTCAATCAATAAGCATATCTCAATATTCCTTGACATAATTTGATTCTTCAGAGTGTTGCTGCTGATCGTCATGACTCCTTGTTGAGACAAACTGCTGAATGCCCTTTGGCAGAAATTCAGAAATTTTGTGTTTAAAGTGGGGGTCCAGCAAAGTGGCAAGGATGTATTCCTCATTTTTTTCAATAGACACTATGCGAGGCTCTTGTTCAAAGCACGCTAACATGTCATTTACCATCTGTATCCTCAGCCATGCTCCTAATTTTTTTCTGCAATAAAAATATCAGTGATAGAATTACACTTATTCCTGCCCCAATGCAACTTACCAGCATGGTAACCTCCTCAAAGGGTTTCAGCAGCTCACATACGTTGCACATTAGTTGCCACTGGCCAGGTGACAAAGAGGATCCCGCACTCAAAACTCTGACTGCACAAGGTATAGTGATTATGGTACAGGCTATCCTGCTGCTGCTGCTGCCTGTTAATCACACTGCCAGAACCAGAAGCATGATTACTGTCTGTCACTCAATGCTGTAAGCTAGTGTTGCCCAATGTTGGTGCTGGGAGGGAAACCCAGTGAGCAGTCACAGTCATATAGTCTGTGCTCTGCCCACTTTTCCACATATCTGTTGTCAGCTGGATTTTCTTAGCATGTGCACTTTTCAGCCCTGTGCCCACCACACAAACCACCTGCTTGTATAATTCAAGCCATTCTTGAAAAATAACTGCGGCTTGGGATATTCCAGCGTGGAGCTACACATGACATCAGTTCTCTGAAACCTCCGATTTCTACAAAAGAATACGGCAGCATGTCCACTGCCAACATCTTGGCAACCTTGCCAATCCACAGGTGTACTCTGGGATTATTTTTGTGTTTTTTGACTCCTTCCCAGGAACTCAGTCAGTGTGGGATGGCAGGACATGGCAAAGCAGCCTGGAACTTTATTGCTTTAATAACATGACTAGACAAGATGGTGGTGGTAGAGGCAGCATGTGTGGACAGTCTATGACTCTTGTCATCATCTACAGCAGGTGTTATTTGGACTGAACTAACTGTTGGCACTGGCAGTAGCATACTCTCTGACACACAAATAACTTCATTACTTCTTTTTTCTGCCCTAGAGCCCTGGGAACTTTTTAAACTCCTTCTGCTGTTGCTACTAGTTGTGACACCTTTGGCTTGCTGATAGTGTGTCTACCAGTCAGAGCTGTGATTGTGCTTCAGGTGGGATCTCATTGAGGAGGTGCTTAGGTATGAGCTTGCTTTCTTCCTGCTCACATACTTTTTGCACAGACAACAGATAGCAACATGCTTAGCTTGAGGATCCTGAGTGAAAAATATCCATACTGTGGACTTCATGGAATGAGGGGTTCCTGAGGTGGTGCTGCTACTACTACTACTATGGTGGCTAGATGTTGATGCAATTCTACT
The DNA here is from genome assembly GCA_037306005.1 of Rhinophrynus dorsalis. Lineage (NCBI taxonomy): Eukaryota > Metazoa > Chordata > Amphibia > Anura > Rhinophrynidae > Rhinophrynus > Rhinophrynus dorsalis. The sequence continues at coordinate 100,094,878 of CM074723.1, forward strand.
ACTACTACTACTAGGTGTCAAATTTGCAGCACTTACAGCAGCAGCGGAGGCACTCGTCATATCTAACATTATGGATGTTAATAACCTTGTTGTTGTTGCTGCTGCTAGGTACTCAAAACAGGTGTGTGTGGCTGTGTGGGACTTGGACTTTGAAGAGGCAATGATGCTGATGATGACTGATAGGGTGAGAATATGAATATGAGAATAATGTGTTGGAATAGACAAAATATTTGCTGGAATAGGCGAAAAGAAGGACAATTTTGCATTGGAGAAAAGGAGAAAACTTTCTCAAAAAAGAGAAAAATCATAAATTTTTCACGATAAGTAATGTAGGATATGTTTCTCACCTTTCACCCACCCCTAGCTGCTGTCTCAGAATCAGCACAAGAACTGGGACCAGGATTATTTGTGGCAAGTGAAACATGTCCAAGTCCCAAATCACTACTGAAGAAATGCAGTCCCATGGGGGCCATGGTGGTCTGTTGCACACTAGCCTGCTTACCAGCATCCTGTTGTTGATACAGATGAATGACTGGCTGTGGCATTGCAACTCACAGAAGGAATTACAGCAACAGCAAACTCTGCAATGTCCCTGTTTGCAGTGGTGGCGATGTCCATCCCCAGTTGCATATCTGTCTCCCATTCCTTTAAGCTTTCTGCTAATAAGAGCCTCATTCTCACCTCATCCCCAGCTGTTCCACCATCATCCTCACTCTCATCATTGCCATCACCATCAGTCTCTTGCTGCTGCTATATGGAAGTGGGGCTGGCTGGTGATGATGGCAAATGTGAGAGAGGGTCCTCTACTGTCAAACTTGACTGTTAGTCTGGCTGCTCACTTTCCTTCCATCTCAGCATTAGGGTCTATACTAGAACTAATTCCAGCAGCTGATTCACCACCCTCTCCCTCAACACCACCAGTTTCTAGCTGCTGTGTGGTAGTGGGACTGCAGGGGGATTACAAGTCTAAATTAGAGTCCCTTGCCATCATATTTGCCATCATCTCCTCCTCCTCAGAATGACATGGCAGTGGTTGCAGCAGGCAAAGCTTTCTGACCTGTGCTGTTCACACTGCTACCAAGCTGTTCCTTTGCCTTTGTCACAATTTTCCCCCATATGTTAAGTGAAGATGTTGATGTACTGGGAATGTGGGTTCCCAGACCCTTTCAACATGGTGGTGGTGACTTCCTCATCCTCCCTTGAGTTACTGGATACATCATGATCATGCCAGCCATCCTTTTTTTAAATATAGATGCTCATAGTGTTATCTAAAACTATGAGCCTCTGCTGCTCATATTTTAACTAAATCACTACAAAATCACCTTCTGCCCACTCTCTCTAGCTGCTTTTTTCTCCATTTCACTTTCTGTATGTCATGTTTGATGCAAATATGTGAGCTATATATAGTAGAAGATTGTATCCATTGAATGACATAGGCAAAATACTCTTTGGTGTTGGGAAAATGGAGACATTTTGAATATTTTTTTAAGGTTTGCTTAGAGAGGAATTTCTTCTGAAAAAGTGGAAAACCACTTGGTTTTGTCTGAATATCTCGTGAGAACAAAACTGAATCTTTCACCCATCCCTACATCTCAGTCACACAAAATTTGAGGTATTTTCAGTAAATTGCCTTCACACACTCCCAGACTACCTTAACTCAAAGAACAGCCAGCTGAAAAGAACTTCGATCACAGCTGCCTGTGTCTTCTCAGTTACACAAAATTGCTCCCTTCACAGATTTAAGAGGCTCCCCTAAATTCTGTAACACAGAGAACCGCCCAGCAGAAAGGAAGATGGATCACATATGTCTGTGTCTTCTCAGTCACACAAAATGTTGCTGGGGTAAATCTATTTTGCTCCCTTCACACACCCAAAGAGTCTCCCCTAACACAGAGAACAACTAGCAGAAAGGAACTTCAATCACAGCTGCCAGTCTCTTCTCAGCCACACAAGATTTTTTCGTATTCAGGTTAAATCTCCTTTGCTACCTTCGCACAACCTTGGACATCCAATAGAAAGAAAACAGCCAGATCAGGAAGGAACTTGGATCACTGCTGCCTGAATCAGTCAACCAATGTTTGGTGTATTTTGGGTAAACCTTCTTTCTCCCTTCCTACTCCCTCACCTAGAGTGTCCCCAGTATTGACAAAAAAAAAAAATCCTGCTTACAAGACTCTCTGAGCTACACTGCAACTTTGATTTATTTTCCTATCTTAACTAGATCAAACTATGGACCTTTCTCTAACTCTAACAAACACAGAATGTCATGCTGTGGGAACATGGATGACACACCCTTTTATATTGTCCATGTAGTAAAAGATGGGAAACTGACTATTAATTTCAATGAGCTAGGCAGGAATAAGCAGAAAATCTACATGTCATTAGAATTTTCTTTCTGGGCAGAAAATGGCATATTTTGCCTGTTTTACTTTTGATGATAAAAATGTTGCCCATCCCTAGTAAGGAAGTATTTTTTCTACCTACAGAATTATTTAAATAAGCATGGACTGCTGGACATATCTGTCTTTCACTGTCTCTGTTTCTGCCTCTCTCTCTCCTATATGCATTTGTTTGTAATTGGATAACCAGAAAGATAATTTTTTCAACTTAAATGAACTGCAAACATTAAGAACATATTCTGTTTATTAAAACACTCAAAATATTGTGTAAATCCATTTCAACAAAACACAAACTTCCTCTGCACTACTAAAATGGAGCAATACAGTTTAATTCTGCCATATACCAACTGTTGAGCTTGTTTATCAGTGTGGCTAGCATTGTCATTTATTGCTCTCTTAGTTAACCACTGTTCCTTGGACCTTCTCCAGTCTGGTTCTAGAGTACCTTAAAGGGATAGTAATACTTCGTTTTATCTTTATTTTATTTTATAGGCATTAAAAAAACATGAAGAACAATATAAAGGTTTGAGAGATATTCACAAGCAAAGTTACCCCTCACTGACCAAAACGGTCAAGCCTGCCATCTAGCAGACAAGTCCGCGGACCAGCCGTGGCTCTACAGCAGAGCCAAGATTGCGAGATATAAGAAAAACTACTTAATCTGAATAGTCTACAAAGTGTTCCTGATTTGCAAGCACACTTTTTAGACCCTTCCAAAGAAAAATAGTTATTTTTATATCTTGCGATCTCAGTTCTGCTGAAGAGCCACAGGTTGATCTGTGGACTGGATTCCAAATCTGACAGCTAGATGGCAGACACACCGTTTTGGTCAGTGAGAAGAAACTTTAAAGGTTTGAGAGATAAGACTTATATCGTTCTTTATGTTTATGTTTTTTTAATGCCTACAAAATAAAATAAAGATAAAACGAAGTATTACTTTCCCTTTAAGTGGCTCTGTGCTTTAATAGACACAAGGCATTGAATCCTGAAAGCAATTCATGTCAGTTTAGGAAGACAGCCATCCTGTCCTTCACATCAAAATACCTTTACTGATTTAATGAACTTATTACTTCGTAAACGTCTGCAAGTTTTAAATGGATACTATACCTTTAATTACAATGATGTCAAATATAAATACAATGAACATAAACTCCTCAACTGTCATAACGTTAGGTTTGATTTTGATTTAACCTAAATTATAGTTCATATTGGTTAATGGTAGGATGCAATGTTCTCCATACACAATATGGATAATGTGTTTTAAAGGGATAGTAACACTTCGTTTTAACTTTATTTTATTTTGTAGGCATTAAAAAAACATGAAGAATGATATAAGTCTTATCTCTCAAACCTTTATGGTTTATGAGATATTCGCAAGCAAAGTTCCCCTCCCCGCCCCTTTTACCTACTGTTTACATTATGAATACTTATTTGTTAATGTTCTAATTATATTTAGCAATCACTTGAGCTATTTCTCCAAACTAAAAATTGACTGCAATGCTGTTCTTAATTTCAGTTTCATATGTATAGTAAAACATACAACTTGTCCGAAATATGTCATGTTACTGGAGAAAACTCTTTCCACTGGAAAGATTCATTTACTTAAAATTTGTCAAAAACAATACAAAATAGAACATGCACAAATCACAATGATATATCATTAAGATGACTTTGTTTATGTGAAAATTATTATTTTTTTCCTCAAGGCATGACTTGAAGGCTTTATTTATTTAGAAAACAGGCAATAAACAGCACACTATGCACTTTTCATGTTATTACTTCTATGGGATTGCAAAATATGAGAGATATATGAGCTCTATAAAAAAGAGAGGATTTTTATATTGCTGTAGATTTCTTTTAACATAATGAGCCCTTTGGACAGGTTATGAGCACACTAGTCATTGCTGTGTATGGTAAATTGCACTATTATATATAGTTATTGTAAAAGCAAAAGTATCCCCTTGGTTTTTTGTACTTTAGCATATTTCCATGTGAGAAAGACATTTGCTATTTTCTATTGCTGTTTTAATTGCTAAGCTTGATTGACTTAGTCAACATATTTTCTTTTTGGTCCTTCATCTTGTCAGCTCTAGCTAGATTGATAAAATGCAAATGAACAAATCATTAACGTGTACAAGTTATGAATCTCTCGGGCAGTTCAGGACCCTATCAAATCCTGCACCTATTACTTTGCATGATTGATGTACTATTGTAAGTGATTGTTCCTGATCTTATTAAATCTTATTGATTTTTTCCTGTTTCTATTTTATGCAGGACCAGGCTTGGACTATTATAAATGTTGCTGAACACTGTTAATCAAGCTTACACAGCTGTTTTGATGGAAAACAATTAAAACCCTGCTACTATACCTTGCCATTAGCTGCAGGGATATGGACCTCAAATCAGTAATAATGAAGGGAAGTGTTTCCCTCAAGCAGGGTAAACACATTTGCAGTTATGACAGAAAATAACAATGAAAATGAACTCAAAGGAAACATTTGGCTACCAATACATAATGTTTAGAATGCATAGATTTTGGATTTTATGAAACATGTTTAGATGACAAACAATAGTTTGACCTGGGCATTGATTACTTTTACATCTGATACGCTTAAGTATCATAACTGCACAGTGGATTTTATTATTTTTAGCTAATAATGTATGTCAGTGAACATCCTTAACCCTTTTAATGCCAGAAGGCTATCGAATGAATTGTAAAGCTATTCTTTTGGCACCGTATCTCAGTCCAAAGGTTAAATAAATGCATGAAAAAGATACACATGACATAGAAGTAGATTTTTGCTTGCATTTTTCTTGTTATACTAATGAATACATCTATAAATACTCTTCTTTTTGTAGAAATATATATATACACATATATATCCTATATTATAATTCTCTAAGTATGTTTGTTAGAAGCCATCATGCGCAGTGGAGACAGCTGCACGCGTTGCAGTCATGCGCAGTACAGACTGCCCGTGCCGCGGATGATACGCAGCGGGGTGCTCCGAATTCAGACTGGAGTCCAGAAGTCCTGCTAGAACTAATACAGATCTATCCAAGCAGAGCCTTCTGTTTTCTGAGTTATCATATTCTGATCAGCATAAGCAACTTCCATTGTTTGCTTGAGATTTTTGGTTTACTTAACTAGACATAGTGCATAAAGTCCAGATAAACCATATATTTAAGTGTGGCTACATCTGTATCATTTTAGTCAAACTGGTAGGTTGACCATGGGTCAGGAATGTGTAAATAGAACGGAAAATGTGTTGGGGTACATTGGAGAGAGATATCAAGCCAAAGCATGGAAGATGCTTTGTGGTGTAGAGGTGGATCTTTCCAAGCATAACCTTCCAATTTCAGAGTTATCATATTCTGATAATCACCTTCCATTGCTTGCTTGAGATTTTTTGTTTACATAACTAGACATAGTGCATAAAGTCCAGATAAACCATACATTTAATATAATGTTTCACAAAAACAGCAGCCTCAATTAATCTTCATAATATTTGAGCCATAGAGAGTGTTATTTCAATACTATCAGAGTTGTAGTTCAAGAGTAATTGAATGATAACGTATCCCCTTCCCACCCCTTTTACCTAATGTAAGCCACCTCCTCTCAGATGTGCAACCTGGTCCACAGACCAGACAGATCACAGCAAGGGACAATCTTCTTACTGTGAGAACAATGAAAGCCCTGCCCCCATTGACAGGTTTTTCAGGATTTTCACTTATGTTAATTGAAGATTGTCCCTCTCTGCAATCCACTTGGACACCACCCTGCTGCTCTGAGCTGAGCAGTGTTACATCAGTAAAAAGGTCAGGAGGCAGATACTTTATCATTCAATTATTCTTGAACTACAACCCTGACAGTACTGAAAAAAACACTCTCCATGGCCCAAATACAATGAAGATTAATTTGAGCTGCTTTTATTAAGAAGCAATACTATCCCTTTAAGTGTGGCTACATCTGTATTAGTTTAAGCAACCTGGTAGGCTGACCATGGGGCAGGAATCTGTAACAGAAAATCTGTTAGGGTACAATGGAGAGAGATAACAAGACAGAGTAAGGAAGATGTTTTGTGGTGTGGAGGTGGGTTTTTCTAAATAAATACTCCTTTTAGAACTCTTGAAGGTTAAGAAGCTGGATAAATGTTAAAGATAGTGGGATAGTGAGTTCCTGAGATAGGGGACAGCTCTTTAAAAGTCTTGAAGGTGTGTGTGAGATGAAAGGTAAGAAAAGAGTAGGAGACCATTGGCATAGTATAGATGATGCTTCTACAAATACTTGGGAAATGAGGTTGGATATGTAGGGGGATGATATTTTTGTTGCCATTTTATGTTTGTGTGCTGAGCAGAGCCAGCGTATAGCTTGGCACAGTGGGGCAGTAGATTCAGAGTGGTTGGTGAGATGAATGAGCTTGGTAGCAGCATTCAGAATATGCTATAGTGGTGTCACTCTCTGTAAGGGAAGACTAATTAGCAGAGGGTTGTAGTAGTCACAGTGTGATATGTTAAGAAAGTTAACTAATGTCTTCCTGGCATCTTTTGTGTGACAAGGTCATATTTTTGAGAACTATCATAAATAAAAATAATGGGAACTTGTGAGCGTTTTAGCTATATACAGCTTTAAGAAGGAGTGGGGCATCCATGATGAAATTTCAGATTCACAGTTGTGACATGTGTAAGGAGGGAATCTTGAAAATTTTTAGCATGCTGAGGCCTATGGCAACATAATCCTTGAAAAAAATAGTTGGCAACATTGAAAAATATTTTTTACCTGGTGACGATGTTGGTGTCCTGGTGAACCAACAACTGACATAAACAAGTGACTGGTAGTAGTAGTGAATATCTGACTTCCCATGGGTCATACTCCTTGTTTGTTTGTTGTTAGATCAGACTTTGTTGCAGTTTGACCTTAGCTTGTTTATTCTTTGGATTGTCCACTCGCTTGTTCATATCTAGGCGTATGTTTACTGACTGCAGGGTAAGTCGAAGCTGGGACTGACACATCTCTCAGTGGTCCCATTTCTTAGGGTAACTGTAGGGATGGGTAAAAAATGTCACCTCAAACCAAAATCGGCAAATAATGACACTTTCTGCTTGGCAAAAAATTTCCTGTGAAAAGTGCAGTTTCTCCACTTTTTTGCCTAACTCATTTAATTGAAATCAATAGGAACATTGAATATACACAGAACACATAGCAGATGTTATTTTATTTCCCAAAAGCATAGTATAAAAGGGGTATGAGGTGCCTTTATTGGTGGAGTGTGGGGAAAGAATCAGTTTACTGGGACTGGGGAAAACAGCTAATACAAAATATATCCTAAATATAATTAAAAAAACCCATAAGACTTGGTTTAAAAGGGGTCTGAAGAGGGTCCCTGTGTTGGTGGGTGGAGTCTGGGGAAAGAATCAGTTGAACAGGGAATTTGTTTTGGAGGGTTCTTGACTGGTATTGGGGGATAGTTAATGAAAAAATTAAATAAATAAAATAAGAAATTTGTATATAACGTGATAGAGACAGGGACCCCCTGACATAAGCTGACACTGGGATAGACTGATACTTGATGTAATAGAGTATTTTGTAGAGGTGATTTGTAAGATTTGTTGTTGGAGGCCCACACCCTGAGGACACATTGATTTGTAGGACTTAGGCTTGTTTGGAACAATGTCACGGTTTGTTATGACTCTCAGACACAGAGTTAAGATAAAAACACAACTTTATTGAAAAGTTTAAGAAAACCCTTGTGGGTAGCATACACATATAACATTAGCGATCATACATAGTAGCATGAGTAGTGGTACACAGAATGTGATACAGGCTCTACCGGCCTTGCCAATACGGGGTAAGGCAACCTAGGTGGCACAAGGTGGAATAGGTTCTACCGGCCTTACCAATGTACCAGGCAAGGCAGCCCTAGACTAGTAACAAAGGAAAAGGAGGCTCTACCGGCCTTGTCAATATACCGGGCAAGGCAGCCTTGAGACTGGTACTACGAGTACATAAGGTCTACCGGCCTGCCAATATACCGGGCAAGGCAGCCTTGAGACCAAGACAGCAAATAATAGGCTCTACCGGCCCTGCCAATACCAGCTAAGGCAACCTTAAGATGGTACAAAGAGGAATAGGTTCTACCGGCCTTACCAATATACCGGGCAGGGCAGCCTGGACTGCAAGTACTGGAGAGCAGCAATGGTCACCTCAGTAACTGGCTTAAGGTGTAATAGACCAGTCATGAAATGGACAGACTGAGGCCCACTGGATAGATAGGATGGTATAGGGACTATATAATGCTGGAGCGAACCAGTACCCGTGTACTGGAGTACACAATCTTGGCCGGTGCTGGCAAGCAACCGGTTAACACATGGAGCAAACCAGTACCCACGTACTGGAGTAACCAAAATCTACCGGTTCTGAGACATGTAAGGCAAGCAACCGGTTAACACGTGGAGCAAACCAGTACCTGTGTACTGGAGTCACTGGAACTTCACCGGTGCTGTCTAAGACTGAACAGCAGTCGGTTAATACATGGAGCTAACCAGTAGTCGAGTACTGGGGAGACTGAACCTCTTCCGGGGCAACGAGCATCCGGTTAATACGTGGAGTGAACCAGTACCCGCGTACTGTAGAAACCAAACCACCACCGGTGCTGTCAGGATAACACTAAGCAGCCGGTTACAGGGAGCGAACCAGTACCCGTGTACTGGAGAGACTAAATCCCTACCGGTGCAACAAGCAACCGTGGTAGTACATGAAGCAAACCAGTACCCGCGTACTGGGGAAACCAAACCCCCACCGGTACTGTCTCGATAACACTAAGCAGCAGGTAACAGGGAGCGAACCAGTACCCGCGTACTCGAGAGACTAAACCCCTACCGGTGCAACGAGCAACCGGTTAGTACAAGGAGCAAACCAGTACCCGTGACTGGGTAAACCAAACCACCACCGGTGCTGTCTCAATAACACTAAGCAGCCGGTTACAGGGAGTGAACCAGTACCCGCGTACCGGAGTAACCTAGATCTTTACCGGTGCACGCGCCACCGGTTGTCAGTGGAGCGAACCAGTACCCGCGTACTGGGGAGTGAAACACAGTGAATGAAAATGTCGCCAGGGTGACTGGAGGAGAGGTGCACACTGCGGGCGATCCAGGAGATGGAACACAGTCGAGATGGACAGGAAACAAATCTACTGGCAGTCAACCGGATCAGGATGGCAGCAGGAAACAGCAGCAAGGACAGCAACCCCAACCGGATCAGGAATGGATGCTGGAACCAGGGAAGCTGGCGAACAGGAACTCAGGTGATCACAGACGAGCAGGAACAGAAGAATGACCCAGGAAGCTCTGGAACCCAATGCAGTCACAGGCAGCATAGAGACAACATGAAAGGACAACCAAAGGGTGCCCAAGCTCAGTCTAAATAGGGAATACAGGGCGGGCTGAAAGCAGGCAGCCAATGGAGAGCCCCCTACAGGTAACTGACAAGGAAAGGCAGCAATCACAGGCACCGTGATAAACAAACTCTAAGGAAACATTAATTTGTCGGACTTGTTAGAAATAAGCAACCAATTTTTTTATTTTTTTGTAGGCCTATGTCTTTTTTTTTTTTTTTTAAAGCACAAGCCCTGAGAGAAAAAAAAATGCCCTACTGGCCTAATTCCAGTGTCACGGTAACCAATATAAATAGAGTCAGACACAGGTACAGTAAATTAAAACCACCTTTATTAAAAATAATAAACGTAAAGAGGAAGAACCCCCACGATCCCCAGAACACAGGAGAAGGGACAGTAATAAAGTCAACTACCCAGGACTGTACACTGAGTTGAAGCCTGCACTATTCAGAGCTGGATAGCGATAGGAATAGAACCTTGCCTATGGCTCTCTCAGTCTGCTAGTCAGAAGACCTACCAGAGCATATGCGCCCATACCACACAGATACTGGAATGTGTGAGCAAAGGTAATCGCGAGTGGAGATAGCTCGAGCTGCGGTACCAACGAGTGGGTAGTCAGACAAGTCAGGAGTAATGCACACAGCAGGTAGTCTGCCAAAGCCAACATCAGTAACTAAGTGGAAACTTAGACAAACCAGGGTCAACACAGAGTGAGTGCAGTCAGAGCCACAGGTCAGAACCTATGTAGGTAGTCAGACAAGCTGGGGTCCTACACGGAGCAAATAGTCAGCCAGAGCCACCTTTCAGAACCTATGTGGGTAGTCAAACAAGCCGGGAAGCAGACATGGAGGAGATTCGGAAGCCAGGCACTGTCGCATCGAGATCAAACAAGGCACAAGGATACTAGCAGGAACACCACATAAGGGCGACTACCCCTAGTCTTGGGGTAGTTTAAATACACCTCCACAAGGCAGAAAGCAATTAGGCCAATAGAGAGAGCCTACAAAGCAAGCGTGATGTCACTAGTGACTCATACGTGCGTCTGCACCCGTGACCACCAGGAATGCGGGAGTGGCCAGTACCTGCTGCCGGCTGTCCGCAAGATGGAGCAGAGGATAGGAGAACAGGTGGCAGAAGGCAGGAAGACTGCCGAGGTACACTATGATAGTCAGCAGGTCATGTCATGTTGGACAGTGGCCACTAACCATTGTCAAACGCCCTGATATAATTGCTAAATTTGTGACTGCTGTTCTTCCTGCTGCTGCTAAGTTGTTTAAGCAGCAAGATGTGTAAATATGGGAAGGACTGGGAACAATGGGTATATCTGCCTCTCAAATGAAACACCTGCACAACTTTATTCAAACACCATGACATTTGTGAAATCCCCCCCCACCAGAAACAAAGTACTGCTTCTGTCATTATGCCCCTTGTCCACACCCCACTAAGGACATATGACAACTTGCTAACAGTTTAATAGTAATGATGAACCCTCCCTGCCACCATCTTAGCATATTCTGTGGGATGGAATCTCTTCAGATGCCACATGATGCCCTTCTTGAGATTCTCCTCCACAACACTGCCATGTGTGGCCAGTGCAACATACAGTGTATAATATGTGGACATGAACCGCCACATCCTAACATCTACAGAGTGGCTATTACTTGGTGGGGGAGATAATGATGAACAAGGAGGATTGGCAGAATTTGTAGTTACCCTAGAGCAAGAAGGTGATGACGAGCTAGTTGATTCGCTCTTCATCGAACTTCCAGCCTCTGGCTTGGTTGCTCTATTCTTCCTCTTCTTTGCTCTCCACCTCACGTCTTGTTTCCTTTCTGGGGAGTCAGGGGGTACAGCAACAGCAGTGCTTGATTTCTGTGGAGGGAGTTTGGCTTTAACATATTTAAATGTCATTAATGTCATGATGTCTGTGTTTCATGTGTGATATCAGGGTGGTTGTACCAAGGTGTGTTCCCTCTCACTGACTTGAAACAAATTGTGCACAGTGTCATTGGTGATGACTGCATTGTGCCTGCCCCAAGAGAAAAATAGTCCCACACCCATGACTTCAGGGGGTAGGGAACATGTGGAGAAGAATGTCCTCTTTCTTCTTGTACTCTACATTCCCCTTCACTGTCTGGGGCAGAGAATGATGTTGCTGCTGTTGCTGCTACTGCCTCAGAACAAGCTCTGCAACTAGGACCAGAAGTATTGCTGCTGCTGGCAAGTGGAACCTGTCCTAGTCCTGCATCACTTGTTGTTCCCATTCCCACTGTGTCCACTGTGGTCTGTGGCATACTAGCCTGCTCCTCAGCATCCTGCTACCCTTGCAGCTCAGCAGCAGCAGGAATTAGAGTAGTTGCAAACTACTCAAATTCCAAAAGCTCACTGCTAGTGGTGGGGATGTGATGTCCATCCACATCCCTGTCTCCCATTCCTTCTCAGTTTGGACTAAAAAGGCCAACAATGTCTCTTCTACCGCAGCTTCTCTACCTTCATCATCACCACCACCACTAGTCCCACCGTGCTGCTGCTCTATTACAGACATCTCACAGTTTGGAGGAGGTGATGAGAAATGTGACACAGGGTCCCTTAAAAGCAGACTGGCAGCACTAGCAACAGGCACAGGCAACTGATCTGTGCTCCTGGTGGTGGTGGTATTGTTGCTGCTAGGTAATAATTCTGCCTTCTTCAGGATCATGTTCCAACTGGACAATGCAGAGAGGGAAAGCAAACTCTCAGCATCAGGGGGATGTTCTGGGCTCCCTTGATCGCTAGTGTGAATGTCCTGCATTACTTCACCTACCACTCCCCTAAAGCTAGTGCCATTGGCTGCTTCACCATTACTGTTACTACTACTAACACTAACCACATCAATTTCAGTCCCTGAGTCTTCCTCCTCTTCTCTAGTAATATGAACACCCCCTCCTTCACTCTTAACACTGTACAAGCTGTTGGAAATTCTTAGTAGTAGAACTAGAGGTGGGACTGCTTGGGGATTGCAAGTGTGACTTAGGGTCCCCTTCTGTCACACTTGGCATAATTTCCTCCTTCCCCCCTTCCTGAGAATTACAAGACACACTGGCAGCAGGTTCAGCACTTTCAGCAGGCTCAGCACTGGCAGCAGGTGCAGCACAGGCAGCAGGGGCAGCACTCAACACTGGCAGCAGGCACAGTTTGCTGACCTGTTCTGCTCTCTCTACTACCCTCTTCTTCCACTGGCCTTGACAAAAACTTCCCCAAGATCCCTAGGGGTGATGTAGGAGAACTGGCCAGCATTGAGTCTGGTGGACAAGGGCATTCAGACCCTTTCATTTTGGTGGTAGTGGTCACTTCCTCTTACTCAGAATCACTGGATGCATAACAATTATTACAGCTTCTCCTATTTTTGTTATTAAACTTGCTCATATTGATAACAGTCACTATGAGCCTCTCCTGTCTCAATGTTGCTATTAATTTAAAACACACAGCCTAGAACTCTCTCCCCCTCTGTAGCTGCTTGTATTGTATTTCGCTTCCTGGAAAACGGCACGTTTTTATAGATAAATGGTGAAAAACTTGTGATTAAAGGGGCAAAACTTTCTAGCCATTGAAAAAATAGAGACAAATTTTTGTCAATGGGTGAAAATGGCAAAAATTTTAATCGCTTTATTTAAAGCAGGTATTCCCATGAAAAAGTGTAAAGCAACATGGTTTTCACTGGATTTTTTGTGGGAACACGACAGGACCTTTTGCCCACTCCTATCCACCACCAGCTCCAGTAAAAAAAAAAAATATGAAGAAGACAACAAATCACATTCTAGTGTTGATGATGGCAATGGCATCTGACAGTGAGACAAACAAGCAACAAAACACCTGTCCTCAAAGCATTAGTGAATTTTGTGAAAGTAAAGGTAAATAGACATTGTTTGTCATCTCTAAAAGCTTAGCTTATAATGGCAGTGGGCAAGAAGTAGGGGGCAATGCTGATGTTGAGGAAGACCTGATGATGACTGATGATGATGATCATGCAGATCAAGAATATATCACTCCAGCATTATCCTCTTGCTCAGATACAGATGAAGTTAAGAGTGAGATATGTGATGACGTGGCCAGAAAGTTAGCAGAAAGGCAAAGGCTTGGTCTTTCGCTGCTGAAAAGAAGCACTGTGCCTGTCTATAAATTGTTTGAGAAAACCATTGGAAACTGACTCTGTACAAGCAAAGATGGCAAATCATCATCAGCCACATTGCCTCTTCCAAGTCCAATTCCCACTCAGCCACGCATACTTGTTTTGAGTAACCAGCAGTAATAACAACAACAACACAGGTAATTAACATCCACAACCTTAGCTATAATGAGTGCCTCTGCTGCTGCTGGAAGTGCTGTGCCTTTGACAACTAGTAGTAGTAGCAGTAGAATTGCATCATCATCTAGCCCCTGTAGTAGTAGCAGTCTCTCAGGAAGCCCTCGGTCCATGAAGTCCACAGTATGGATATACTTTACTCAGGATCCAAAAGCTAGGACAGAGAAAGCCAGACCAAATGTATTAGCAACCGCACAGATAAGGAGGCTGAGGAGGAATGTGAAGATTAGTTGCTACCATCTACCAGTACTATAACCAATAAGTAATGTGTATCAGTAATCTGAGTAGAAGGATAGCTTACATTTGACATAGACATGATAATGGTAAAAAAACTGCTGTAGGAATATGTATAATGTATATGTTCAATCAATCCATACCAGTCCATCATCCCCATACACATCTGCCACATTCAGTGGAACTTTTTTTATTATCCCCTAAGAATAATTATCAGCACTCAGCAAGCATAGCAGCAGGCTTGCAGAAAGAACAAGCTGAAAAGTATTTATTTTGCAGGCTTACAGGAAGTTAAAGGGATAGTAATGTTTCATAATAAAAGCAGCTCAAATTAATCATCATATTATTGGGTCTTTGGAGAGTGTTATTTCAATACTCTTGAACTATAAGTTCAAGAGTAATTCAATGACAAAGTGTCCCCCTCCCGCCCCTTTTACTGATGTAACACTGTTCAGCCAGAGCAGAAGGGAGGTGCCCAGGTAGACTGCAGAGAGGGACAATCTTCAATTAGGATAAGGAAAAAACCTGAAAAGCTTGTCAAGGGGGGCATGGCTTTCATTGTTCTGATAGGAAAAATATTATCCCTTGCTGTTATCTATCTGGTCTATGGAATGCATTCCACATTTGAGAAGAGATTGCTTACACTAGGTAAAAGGGGTGGGAGGGGGAAACTTTGCTTGTGAATATCTCTCAAACCATAAAGGTTTGAGAGATAAGACTTATATTGTTCTTCATGTTTTTTTTAATGCCTACAAAATAAAATAAAGATAAAACGAAGTATTACTATCCTTTAAACAATGAACATATTACATCAAGGCTAAGCAATGGTGTGTTCTGGCTTAACACTGACTAACCCTGAACAAAACTCTATGTAGGCCTCAAGCTTTAGCTAAAAATGTTCTTTGTAGGACTCAGGATTGATAAAAACAAACCCTTAAAATAAAAACCCCATTCCATATTGGCCTTCCTAGATGGTGTGGTGACAAATGCCACTTGTGACTAGGGATGGGAGAAAACTTTCGCCTCAAGCCAAAATTGGTGAAAAAAATGTCACTTTCTGTTTGGTAAAAAATGTTCCAAGTGACATTTTCCCACTTTTTTCACTTAGCTCACTGCATTGAAATTAATGGGAAGAAAAAATGTTCCCCACCACATGAAAGTTTTCCCTACTTTTCTATAGCCTTATGTAAGGGTGTCATGCTCTCACAGCATGCCATTCTGTGTTTGTGAGAGGAGAAAGCAGAATGTTTTTTGAGCTAGAGAAGATAAGCAATAAAAGGGGATTTGAAGCTTAGTTTAGGGATTTTTTTAGGTAGGACATTTGTTTGCTGTATTAGGGGAGTCTGGTGGCATTTGGCGGAGAAGAAAGGAGGAAGGAGGTTGACCCCAAATACCCCCAAATTTGGTAAGACACAGGCAGCTGGGGTCCTAATTAAATGCTGATTTTGCTTTTATTGTCTCTCTGCTGGGTAAGTCTGGAAGAATGAAGTTGTTGATTTTGTTTTTTAGTTATATATATATTTGGGACTGACTGTGATAAGATAGGGTGGACAACTTAAAAAAATAAATACATAAATAAAATTAAAAAATGAATACATAAATAATTAAACAAAAAATACTGTATGTTAGGTGAGAGGTAGCTGACTGGGAGCCTCATGTGAGCTCTGTGACTGAGATGACTTGATAGACAGCAGACGACATTGAGAATTTTGTTGATGGCCAAGGCAAGACATCACACTCCATCAGTTATGTACTATAGAGACTAAAAACAAAGTAGTTGAGTAATGTCCAGCAAATGCACAAGCGGGAGGGGGGAAGGTGGAGCAGTGCAAGAATGTGGGAGTAGGGGTGGACGAAAATTTTTGCCTCACACTGAAATCGGCGATTAATGGCACTTTCCGTTTGGCGAATAATCTCCCGTGAAAAATGCCGTTTTTCCAGTTTTTCAAACTTTTTCTCCCATTGAAATCAATGGGAAGAAAAATATTTCTCCACCACACGAAAGTTTTGTATAGTCATATGAAAGACTGTCAGGCTCTAACAGCATGCCATTTTGTGTTTGTGAGAGGAGAGAGCAATATGTTTTTTGAGATAGAGAAGATGGCGAGGGGAATTGAAGAGTAGGTTAGGGAATCTTTTAGGTAGGACATCTGTTCTGTTACGAGAGTCAGTGGGGCACTCTGGGGAGAAGAAGGGCGGAAGGAGGTTGACCCCAAGTATTCCAAAATTCCATGTGACTGACTGGCAAGACACAGGCAGATAGGGACGTATTTGCTTGCTGATCTTGCTGTTATTGTCTCTGTGCTGGGTGGGGAAGTCTGGGGAAAGACGTTGTTTTAATCTATTATTGACAATAATAAATACAATTTATATGTTTTATCCAGGAGGTATGCAATATTGAAAACAATAGATAAATAAATTATATTTATCTATATCTGGAATTTTAATCCAGATACATTTTATACATTTTGATAAGTAAATTGTTGATACCTGTTTTGTTTTCTAAAGCACTCACATAACTATATACCTTAGACCTTAATTAGCATAGTTTATACCGTTTCTGGAGGTATTTATACACATTGCTGCCAACTGTATTGGAATTAATTGTAAGGATCAATTAACCCTTTCTAAGCTGATGTCTTCAATTATTATCTAAAACCTTTGGATACATGTATATAATGTTAAACCTGTTGGTGCTGGTAATACTATTTTGTGATATTGGTTTTTGAGTTACTGTATGTCTATTTCAATTGGTGTTCCCTCATTTATATCATTGTTGATTACACTTTACATATAGTATATTTTACCTAAGTAAATTATATATATATATATTTTTGCACAAATATGCATAATTGATTATTTTAATCAGTTCTTTACTGTGAAGTAGCATGTCAATACCTAGTATTGTGTAAAGTTCTCAAGTTAATTTAATATTATTATTCTATTTATGTGAAGATATACAACCTAGTTGGGTCTCCTGTTTAACCCTTTCCTGTATATCCTCGACACATTCACATCTTTCCTCCATCCTCATCATCATTATCTCTCTGGTACTGTTAATAATACATATGGCCTGACTTTGCTCATCATGTATGGTGTTGGACACTTCTGCTACATGATACGCAGATGGTAGTAGATGTTGGTTCATTTTTAAGAATGTTAGTCTGCCAACACTGCTGCTTGATAGCCATGCCCCATGGTCATTTACAATATAACCCACTGCACTAAGGACATGGTCAGACTCAACGCTAGCTGGTGGGCAACTAATGGTTTCCACAGTGGTATGTGTCAGTGCTGGCCACACACATTGTTTTATTTGCCAAATAGTCTATGGGGTCATTGTTTCTTCTCAGTCGTAGCTGTTACACAAGTGTGCTGAAACGATCTCACATGCAGTAGGATCACTCCTAGGAGCTACACGGTGTTCTTGTGTATTAGTTACCAACCCATATTCAGGGACCAAGTCCCAAAGAAATTCGTTACCACCAGTGCCACCACCACCATCAAAAATTGATTGCTGTTCCTGAGGACAATGCATCACCCTGTGTTCAGAATGGGAATGGGGTGTTCTTGTTGATGATTTAGCTGCTGTTTCTGGTATAAAATCATTTGCTGCCTTCATTTTCAGTGTTTTAACTATGCTTTCTAGCATTATCCACAATGTAACCCTCCACTTATATTGTTTATATTCCTTGACAGAATCCAATTCCTCAGAGAGATGCTGCTGATCATCATGACACCTTGTTGTGTCACATTGATCACGTTTTGGCAGAAAGTCAGAAATTGCATGTTTAAAGCAGGGTCCAACAAAGTGTCAAGAATGTATTCCTCATTGCTTTTAACTTGTTGAGTGCCAGAGAGGTATACAATGCATTGCAAAGCAATGTGTTGTATACTCCTCTGGCACTCAAAGGGTTAAAGGACATAATGCAAAAGTCTTGCTTAAAGCATGGTAACAGGTAGGATGTGGTGGAGGTGGAGACAGCATGTGTGGGCATGGGCAGTCTGAGACTTTTGTCATATTCTACAATGAACTCAGAGTCAAACTCCTCTGCAGCAGGAGCCATAGATGTTATATCAAATGAATATACTACTGGTGTAGTGCTTTTCTTTCACACAACCCTTTTTCTATACACTCTTGGGCTCCATATATTATAAAGAGGTAATTGCTTGATTGGCCGATGAAGCCAGTCAATCAGTTGTTATTAGTGTTGAGCGAGCATGCTCGGCCGATGCTCGGATCGGCTCGAGCATCGCTCTGCTCGGCACATGGCGGTACTCGTACGAGTACCGCATGTGCTCGCCCGCCATGTTCGGGTCTCCTCCCCGCACGTTTTGCGGCTGCTGCGCAGCCAATAAACGTGCAGGGAGGCTCTGACATCGGTGTAATGCCAGCAGCCATGTTGGCTGCTGGCATTACACTGATTGGCTGGCCAGAACCCGTGGTCGGGTGCTGTATAGCACCTGACCATCGAGTTCGGCTCAGTCTGAGCCAGGGAGAGCTGAGGATAGGAAGGGAAAGGCAGTGTAGGGAGGAAAAAAACAAAAATTGTGAAAAAAAAGAACCAAAAGTCCTTTTTAGGACTACTGTGTGTGGGGGCAGCAGGTTATTTTGTGTGGGGGAAAAAAAAAAAAAAAAAAAAAAAAAAAAAAAAATATTCTGTTTAGTGTGAAAAGTTGCAGATTAGAGCACATTCTGTTTAGTGTGCACAGTTGCAGATTAGAGCACATTCTGTTTAGTGTGCAAAGTTGCAGATTAGAGCACATTCTGTTTAGTGTGCAAAGTTGCAGATTAGAGCACATTCTGTTTAGTGTGCAAAGTTGCAGATTAGAGCACATTCTGTTAAGTCTTCAAACTAAAATATCAAAGTCACATATTCCATTCAGTGTGCGTCGCCGCAGTTTAGCAGCACATTCTGTGTACTGTGCAGAGTTGCAGAATAGGAAGAAATACTGTTAAGTCTTCAAACTAAAATATCAAAGTCACATATTCCATTCAGTGTGCTTCGCCGCAGTTTAGCAGCACATTCTGTGTACTGTGCAGAGTTGCAGAATAGGAAGAAATACTGTTAAGTCTTCAAACTAAAATATCAAAGTCACATATTCCATTCAGTGTGCTTCGCCTCAGTTTAGCAGCACATTCTGTGTACTGTGCAGAGTTGCAGAATAGGAAGAAATACTGTTAAGTCTTCAAACTAAAATATCAAAGTCACATATTCCATTCAGTGTGCTTCGCCGCAGTTTAGCAGCACATTCTGTGTAGTGTGCAGAGTTGCAGAATAGTAAGAAATACTGTTAAGTTTTCAAACTCAAATATTAAAGTCACATATTCCATTCAGTGTGTGTCACCGCCGTTTAGCAGCCTATTCTGTGTACTCTGCACAGTTGCAGAATAGTAAGAAATACTGTTAAGTTTTCAAACTCAAATATTAAAGTCACATATTCCATTCAGTGTGTGTCACCGCCGTTTAGCAGCCTATTCTGTGTACTCTGCACAGTTGCAGAATAGTAAGAAATACTGTTAAGTTTTCAAACTCAAATATTAAAGTCACATATTCCATTCAGTGTGTGTCACCGCCGTTTAGCAGCCTATTCTGTGTACTCTGCACAGTTGCAGAATAGTAAGAAATACTGTTAAGTTTTCAAACTCAAATATTAAACTCACATATTCCATTCAGTGTGTGTCACCGCAGTTTAGCAGCCTATTCTGTGTACTCTGCACAGTTGCAGAATAGGAAGAAATACTGTTAAGTTTTCAAACTCAAATATTAAAGTCACATATTCCGTGTAAGATGAAGAAGGCGGGTAAAAAGGGACGGGGAAGTGGACGTGATCCTGATAGTTCAGGGCGCGGGTCAGGACGCGGAGAAACTGTGCCTGGTGCCAGAGCACAAGAAAGAAAGACATCCACCATACCTAGCTTCATGTCTAATTTTACAGGGCGTCGCAGGACATCACTCTCGAGGTCCGACCACTGCAAACAGGTGGTCGGTTGGATGACAGCTGATACTGCTTCCAGTCGGTTAAGCACCACCCTGTCTTCCACCAAGTCCACTCTCAGTAGCCAAGAGTCTGGTCAACATAATCCTCACTCTGATCATCCTTCCTCCCACCATACACGGTCTGGTCAAAGAAGTGATCCCACACTGGGATATAGTGAGGAGCTCGTCTCATCACCAATCCTTCATTTGACCCTCTCTCCAAGCACGCTTGCAGAGGAACATGACATCTTGTGCCCTGATTCACAACCTCTAGAGGCTACCCAATCACAAGAAGATGACAGATGTGAACGGCATTTAAGGTCAAAGGAAGTAGTGGATGATGATGATGATGATGAGACACAGTTGCCATTAAATCAACCACTATTTCCGTCTCAAGACCTTGTTGAGGAGAATGTTATACAGTTGTCAATGACTGAGTATGTGGTGGGATCAAGACTTGAGGAGGATGATCAGAGTGAGGAAGTGGAGGAGGACTTGGTGGACGATGAGGTGACTGACCCCACCTGGGAAGGTGTAGAGCCGAGCGATGACAGCAGTCCTGAGGGTGAGCCATCTGCAGCACCGCAACAGGCTGGAAGAGGCAGTGGTGTGGCTACAGAAAGAAGGCGGACCGCACCAAACCGGCCCGCAAATGTTCCACGGAGCACCCCCTTGCGTAAATCTACCTTGCCAAAGGGTAGGTGTTCCGCGGTATGGCGTTTTTTTAAGGAAAGTGCGGACGACAAAAGAATTGTAGTTTGCAACCTGTGCCACACCAGAATGAGCCGAGGCATGAACACTAGAAACCTCACCACCACCAGCATGATCCGACACATGGCATCCAAGCACCGTAGTAAGTGGGAGGAACGCCTGGATCGCCCATCTGTGTCTGCAGGCCACACCACTGCCTCCTCTTCCCCTGTTTTCGGTGCCGGCCAATCGCCTGTCGAAGGCGCAGGCCCGCATACCTCCCGCCCTGCACCTGTACCATCTGAAGCACCATCAGCGACCACATCCACTTCCCTGTCCCAGCACAGCGTCCAAATGTCGTTACCCCAGGCATTTGAGCGCAAGAGAAAGTACCCAGCCACCCACCCACAGGCCATAGCACTAACCTCACACCTTTCAAAATTACTGGCCATCGAAATGCTGCCATTTAGGCTTGTGGACACTGAGTCTTTCCGCAGCCTGATGGCAGCAGCTGTCCCTCGGTACGCGGTCCCCAGCCGCCACTACTTTTCCCGGTGTGCCATCCCCGCATTACACCACCATGTGTCCCGTAACATCACCCGTGCCCTGACCAACGCAGTTACTGGGAAGGTCCACTTAACGACTGACACATGGACAAGTGCTTGTGGCCAGGGACGCTACATTTCCCTGACGGCACACTGGGTGAATGTCGTGGAGGCTGGAAGCGACTCGGACCCTGGGATGGCACAGGTGCTACCCACGCCGAGGATTGCGGGCCCTACCTCCATCAGGGTTTCCGCCAGCACCTACGTTATTGGCTCCTCCTCCTCCGTTTCCACCTCCGAATTCTCTACACGCAGCGCCACTCCCCCATCAGCCAGTAGCTGGAAGCAGTGTAGCACTGCAGTGGGGAAGCGTCAACAGGCCGTGCTGAAGCTGATCTGCCTTGGGGACAAACAGCACACGGCCTCAGAACTGTTGCAGGGGATTAGTCACCAGACCGAGCAGTGGCTCTCGCCACTCAACCTGCAACCAGGCATGGTTGTGTGTGATAATGGGCGTAACTTGGTGGCGGCTTTGGAGCTCGGCAAGCTCACACACGTACCATGCCTAGCGCATGTATTTAATTTAGTGGTGCAGCGATTTCTAAAAACCTACCCCAATGTGCATGATCTCTTGACCAAGGTGCGCCGCGTGTGTGCACATTTCCGTAAGTCATCTACAGCTTCGGCCGGCCTGTTGAAGCTGCAGCAGCGCTTACAATTGCCAGCTCACCGGCTGCTGTGTGACGTGAGCACGCGCTGGAACTCCACCTTCCACATGTTGGCCCGGCTTTGTGAGCAGCAGAGGGCAGTAGTGGAGTACCAGCTGTTACACGGTCGTCGCCTCTCCGTTCAACTTCCTGTAATCAGAAGTGAGGAGTGGGAATGGATGTCAGACCTCTGCGAGGTTTTACGCAATTTTGAGGAATCGACACAGATGGTGAGCGGCGATAACGCTATTATCAGTGTAACCATCCCACTTCTGTGTCTACTGAAACGCTCGCTGCTCACAATTAAAACCGACGCTTTGCATGTGGAAGAGGTGGAAATGGGGGAGGAAGAGCTTACACAAGGTGATAGCCAGAGCACCCTCACTTCGTCTTCTCAGCGACAATTGGAGGAGGCGGAGGAGGAGGAGGAGGAGGAGGAAGACACGGTTGCCTCCGCTACAGAGGGTAGCCATGGAACTTTAGTTCCATCTCTTCAGCGTGGGTGGGCAGAAGAGGAGGAAGAGGATGAGGATATTGAGAGTCATCCTCCTGGTGAGGACAGCGAAATCTTGACTGTTGGTACTCTGGCACACATGGCTGACTTTATGTTAGGCTGCCTTTCCCGTGACCCACGCGTTATACGCATTTTAAACAACACGGATTACTGGGTGTTCACCCTTCTGGACCCCCGCTACAAAGAGAATTTCTCATCTCTCATTCCTCCGGTGGAGAGGACAAGCAAAATGGTGCAATACCAGAAGGTTCTTGTTGAAAAATTGCTCCAAAATTTTCCATCTGACAACGCTGGCGGCAGAGTACGTGCTACCTTGGCCAACCGAGAAGGGGAGAAAAGGGGAGCACACAGCAGTTCCGAGAAAGGCAGGGCAACACTCTCCAAGGCGTGGGACACCTTCATGACACCCCGCCAGCACCCTCACCCTGATGCGCAGCCTAGTGTCACAAGGAGGGAAAAGTTTTGGAAGATGGTGAAGGAGTACGTAGCAGACCGTGTCAGCGTCCTCAATGATCCCTCTGTGCCTTACAACTGCTGGGTGTCCAAGCTGGACACGTGGTATGAACTGGCACTCTACGCCTTGGAGGTGCTGGCCTGCCCTGCCGCCAGCGTTCTGTCTGAGCGGGTATTTAGTGCTGCTGGTGGCATCATAACAGATAAGCGTATCCGCCTTTCCACCGACAATGCTGATAGGTTGACACTTATAAAAATGAACAAGGCCTGGATTTCCCCTGACTTCTCCACTCCACTGGAGGAAAGCCCCGGGGGAACATAAACTCACTTTATATATGTTATTTACAATGATGGGAATACTCTGTATTCCCATTCACCCCTTCCACCCAAAAAACGGGTATATGGTTGACTCTTAATCTTCTCATCCTCCTCCTCCTCTTCCATATGCCCTGGGATATAATTTTTATATAGGGCCAGCTCACCAGCGGGCCCTGTGCTATAATTTTTATATAGGGCCAGCTCACCAGCGGGCCCTGTGGTATAATTTTTATATAGGGCCAGCTCACCAGCGGGCCCTGTTTGACAATTTTTGTATAGGTCAGCTCACCAGCGGGCCTTCTCATATAATGTTTTATTGGGTCAGCTCTCTAGCGGGCCCTCTCATATAATGTTTTATAGCGTCAGCTCACTAGCGGGCCTTCGCATATAATGTTTAGGATGGTCAGCTCTGCAGCAGACCCTTACCCATAATGTTTTAGATGGTCAGCTCAGCGCACGTTTCCCTCTTAATCATGGCCTCAGTTCAATAAAATCAAGGAAATTTTTGGGAGAATTTGCCTCTGAGCACGTTTCCCTCTTAATCATGGCCTCAGTTCTGAAAATCAAGGAAATTTTTGGGAGAATTTGCCTCTGCGCACGTTTCCCTCTTAATCATGGCCTCAGTTCTGAAAATCAAGGAAATTTTTGGGAGAATTTGCCTCTGTGCACGTTTCCCTCTTAATCATGGCCTCAGTTCAGAAAAATCGAGGAAATTTTTGGGAGAATTTGCAGATGATATACAAGTAAATATACAGCAAATACTGTTTGGTAACAATTTTTCGCCTAAAGTCGTTTTTATTTTCCTTTTTGTGTGTTTTACGGTCAGTCTGTAAAAATGGCGTACTACGGGCGAAAGATCGTTCCCAGCAGCGATGTTGGAGTCCAAGATGCATCCAGACATCCTCCCTATGCTGTCCCTGAACCATTTCTGTGGTGTTTCCATAATTTTCTGCCCTTTTCCTATGGACCAGGCACCCTCCCCTCATCAGAGCAGGGGGTGCCTGGTGTAATGCTCGAGTCCTCCCATTGACTTCAATGGGGCTCGGGTGCTCGGCCGAGCACTCGAGCCTCAGGGGGTGCTCGGTCAGAGCACCCGAACACCCGAGCATTGGGGTGCTCGCTCATCACTAGTTGTTATATTCTAACCATTAGAAACAGAAATGAAAAAATAAACTGAAACATAAAATAAAGTGTCTAAATTAAGTGGGTGAAGTGAAAAAAATCCAGGTGTGGGGAAACCAAACATAGTACCCCATTTACAGATATAGTAATGTCTGCAAGAGATAAAGTATTCATTATACTTTTTTTTAGAACAAACTGTATCTCTGTAAATGCTTTTAAAGGTGTATTGTTCATGTATTTTTATTTTAAAGTTCCTCCCTCCCACCTCTTTTCCCTATGTCATTCAGAGTTTCCTCAAATCTGAAAACCAGTCCAGATGGATTGCAACAAGGGATAATATTGTGTCAGCATAAGGAAAACCCTTACTTTTACTGATAAACAAAATAGTGTCCCTCGTTGTGATCTGTCCAATCAAACGACCATCTTTCAGATCTGAGGAGACTCTGCATGACTTAGGGATAAGGGGCGGGAGGAAACTCAGAAATGTGCTGCATTCTCTTCCTCTCACAAAAACAGAATGGCACAATGTGGGATCCTGACGCACCTTTTATACTATGCCTGTGGGAAAAGAAGGGAATATTGCCACATGATGGAGAGAAAATCAGTCCTCCTATTGATTTCAATACAATGAGATATGCGAAAATAGCAGAAAAAAAGGCACTTTTCCTGAAAAATGTACCACTAGGTGGAAAGTGCCATTTTTTTCTCCTGTTTCTCTTTTTTAGGCAAAAGCTTTAGCCTGTTCCAAATCCTGTTTAAGTATCTTATGAAACAATGTATTATATTGAGTAACAGCAAAAAAAATTAGCTTGATTTGTTTTGCAAGATTTTTTTTTTTTTTTTTTTGAAACGCCATGCTCGCATGGATCTTATATGCCATTAGATTTCAGATATTCAACAATTCTGTGGAAATATCATCTGGAACCACCTCTATCAATAGTAATTTGTTCACAAGCTCAGCTAATGACCAATTTGTTCATTTTTATTTTCATAATACTAGAAAAAAACACATCCATTCCTCAGTAACTCTATGTTTTACCGCTGCTTTTACAGTAACATTTTTTCAGCTTGTTGGGGTTTCCCTTCCTCCAAGCCTACTGCATATACTGAGCAGAGATAATTATATAGATAGTCATCTAGTTCCTTAACCACCTCCACATAGCTGTTTCCTATAGTTTTTTTCCTTTTGCTAATATACTGATACCTAATAAAGCTTTCTCACCCTTGTTTATTTTGTATGCTTTGGATTGATTGGCACTTCTTATGATATGCTTATCCTCCCTTTCTTTAACCTTCAAGCATTCTCTGTCTTCCCATGACTGAGTCTGACAATACTTACTGTTTTTATCTTTTTTATAACTTTTGTCAGTTTCATAATGTAAAGTTCTGCTGAAAAATAAAATTAAATCTTTTAATTGTTATGATTGTACCTGAACACCGTGAAACAATTTCCTCTCTGCTAAAAAAGTGCTTAAGTGTTATGTGATACATGTTCACCCATTAACAAAACACATACTTTATAAAAAGATACAGAAACACAAACATTATCCAACATAATATGTTAGATTTTAAATGGCCATATTAGGCTAGCTTAACAATTTGTAGACAGAAAGTCTCTTTTAATTCACCTTCTAATCTGGGCTTCCTTAACCATAGTTTGAATTATCTCCTTCAAATTCATCAATGTTGTTATTCCATGAATGCTCCATAACTATCTTTGTCCAGTAGTACAACCTGCTTGAGTTGTTACAATACTTCATCAAGGAAGTTGGACTATTGGGCTAAGATTCCTGTGGAAGATTCCACAATCATCCACCAGCAAAAAATTCTTGGAGTTTTATGGAAAGAAGAGAATCAGTCTTGTGATGTAGGAGGTCCCTATGAGGAGTTATAAAGACTTTCCAGTTATGTGTTATTTTTTCTGAGAGATTAAAGTTTATTGATATGTTTGTTTCAAATGAATTTGTGGCTGCAGCACCACCTTGTAAACTAAATATTTGTGTCTGTGTCTGTTTTTTACTGATTTATCTATTTGATTGCTTGTTTATAATAACGTTTCTGTGTGTGAACCTACAGTACTTTTGCCATTAGTGAGGCACAGCTCTAAATACAAACACGTGGGGGAGATGCAAGAAGATGTGATATAAAGGTGGTAAAATTGAGATTACCAGTGTGATAAATGTTCCAGTTCCTACATTTTTCTATGGAACCTATATACTAAGATCTCTCAAGTTGGAGTAATCTTAGTGTGTTGGCTCCATAGGATAACATAGGACTTGTAGAGGTGATATCACTGCATGTCATATCCACTTTATCACAACTTAGTGCATCTCCCCCATGAACTCATAGGCATGGGGTGTACTTTGCAATTTATAAGATATATATTTATTCACTGGTTTTTACCTGTCTTGCTCAATCTAAGAGTGTCAAGTAGGGATTTCTTCAAATAAATTTTATTATCAGATTGCTCCATACACATCTCAAATACAGAAAAATACATGTATAACCGTTCAATTACAGCAAAAGTATAGAAGCATTTGTGTAACGGAAGCTGAGAAGGGACCGCGTCGCCTTCCGGCGTCGTTCCTGGGTCTCTCCCTCTGGACACCAGATAAGCGCCGTTGGATGCACCAGTTGAAGTATGGACAGTCACTGGAAACAGCCGCAGGATCGCTGGAAGCAGGGAAGCAGGGAAGAGTCCACGTTGCTGTCTGACAGCATATGAAGTTGGGACGCGGGAAGCTGGCAGCAGGCGGTCCACGATTCAGGATACTTGGCGCAGATGGGTATCAGAGTGGACATTTTAGACCATAGGCAATACAAGACTTCAGGACTCCTTGCTCACTCCAAAACATAACTCACTTTATTGATACAAACTACAGATATTTATACACAAATCTTTACATTGAACTTGATTGGTGAAACCAGATTCAAAAGCCTTAATCCAATCATGTTACATGAGACAAAAGGCCAACAGCAGATGGTTTTAACAGATACAAAAGGGTTTGATTGAACAAAGACTTGAGGGGCGTGAATAGATTAACACACAGCAGGGGTCTCAGGACAGTTCTCAATACAATGACTTGATTAACACCCAGCAGGAGGTCTTGAGTCAAATGGCTGGAGTGGCTTCAATACACATCCTAGGGAGAAGTACAATTAAACACATACAATATTTGACAATACTTAAAACATAAATATTTTACTAAAAAGATAGTAACCCCCCCCGTCTGAGGTCAAAAGGAGGCCAAGGGGCCATAGTCTTTAGGTAAAATGTTCGAGGTCCCGACAAGGGCCCAAGTAGCGGATAAGATCATTTCTCCCCCTTTTTGTACCAAGCCAGCGGTTGCAATAGTAAATGCTGGCTTGGAGCTGTAAGAGAGCATTGCTGTTGTGAGCCCGTTGTCTGGACAGTTCATTAGTCCGGAGGCCTTGGTCCTAGGCCAGTATCAAATGGGAAGCCTCTTGTCCTGGGCCAGGGAAACAATGAACAGTCCTTTTGTCCTGGGCCAGGAGAAAACATGAGCCCCTTGTCCGGGCCTGGCAATAGAAACAAGTCCCTTGTCCTGGACCAGGGGTACAGTCTTGGTTCTTAATCCTGGGCCAGGGATATTGGTTCCTGTTGGCCCTGGCAATCACCAAAGTGGGCGGCCTCTCCTGGGCCATGCTCCACTCAGAGCTGGAGTCCAATGTTCCTGGGTCTGGGGCCAGTGGCTCAGGGTCCAGAGCTAATCTATACGGGGGATCTCCCTGGGGCAACTGTGTCTCTGGGTCCTTAGCGGCCTGGGCATCAAAGTGTGGGGAGAGGGGCACATCTCCCCCTTTTAGTTGGGCAAGTGCCCCAGGGGGACAGGAGAGGATGTCCTTCCCACTCTCCTGGGCTGGGGCAACGTTCTGAGCACCGTCCACATAACTGGGCACTCATTTGGGCAGGGCAGGGGTATTCAAAGTTCCAAAGGACCGGGTGGAGGACACATTCCCACCACCCAGGCAGAACTCAGGGAATCCAGGGGCCCCGGCAACATCCCTGGTGAGGACTGTGGTCCCACTCACCAGATCAGGGCCCAAAGGGGAACTGATGGGGAGCACCTTCTTGGGGCTGCTGGTGAGCTTGCTCCCGCTCACCAGTGTCAGGGCAAAGCAAGGGGTGGTGTGCTCACTCCTACACACCACATCAGGGGGTTCACAAGGGCTGATGGGGAGCGCACTCCCACCCACCAGTTCACAGGAAAAAAGGGAATCAACCGTTGGGATGGGAGTGAGGACCGCTGTCCCGCCCAACACAGCCAGGGATTCACAGGGCCCGGTGGATTCGCTCCCATCCACCAAGCCAGGGGTCACAGAGAGGTAGGTATCCAAGGCATCAGTTCTGCAAATGGGCAATCTGCTGATCTCCTTGGCGTCCAGGGCCCCCTCCTCAGGGCCACTTCTTTTCTTTAGCAGGGAGGCACGCCCAAACCTCCTAGCAATTTTACTGAGGTACCTGGAGAACACCATCTTTCCTTTCTCCAGGGCACCAACTACAGGGAACAGATTAGGGCTGCTGGTGGGGACCTGCGTCTCTTCCACCGCAGCAGGGGTTTCCCAGACCCTGGTGAGCTCACTCCCACTCACCAGGTCAGGGTTTACAGGGGGGCTGATTGGGCACGCTTCTCCACCCATCAGTTCGCGCAACATATCTTCAGGAGGGCCAGCAGCACTGCTCTCTCCCAGCCCGCTGGGGTCCTCCTCTTGTAGGCCATTACTCACAGGCCCTTCTTCTGCCTTGAGGGAGACCGCAGTCCCATCCCTCAAGGTGGCATCACCTATAATCAGTTGGGACATAATATTGCTGCTGGTGGGGACCTGCGTCTCATCCACCGCAGCTGGGAAAGCAGGGTCAGGGGCAACATGCCTATTAGGGGAGACGCCCGTACCATCACCTGATGCAGAGGCATTCTCTTGGCTGAGGAGGAATGTATTCCCACTCCTCAGCTCAGGGAAAACACAGTCCAGGGAAAAAGGGGTATCAGGGAGGACCGTTGTCCCATACCCTGATGTAGGGGCAACACAAGGGGCACTGGTGAGGAACGCATTCCCACTCACCAGTGTGGAGTGAACAAGGGAAACTCCATCCAGGTCCTCAGCTCCACTGAAGTCCTCCTCAGATGAGTAACTCCCCCAGTCTTTTTCCTCTCTTTGTATCTCCTGGGCTTCCTCTATCCAGCCCATGTACATTAGCTCCAAGTTCCATTCCTCCTCGATTAAACGGTCTAGGTTCCCCTCCAGGTCTGGAGGAAAGTAGCTTCCAAACATGGCCTTTCTTTTCTCCCAAATCTCCCAGTAGCGGCTGTAATTCCTCTGCCCGAAAGTAGCATTCTCCTGAAAGGCCATCCACACCAGTTGTTGTTGGAATTTCAGGCGCAAGTTGAACGGGAAAAAGTCGACCATAACTCCTGTATACTCCTTGTGAAGGCACTTGATCATTTCCCAGTATCCGTGCTGGACTCTGAGCTCCTCTGTGATGCATGTGGTGACCTCCCGGTAAAACTCCTCAGCTAAATCACCTAGGAAGATCTCCCATTGACATCTGATGTAGTGGTACCGCATGTCGTACACTCCTATGGCCTCCGGTAGCCGCGCTTTTGCCGCCATCTCTTAGCTGGTACACCCGATAAAAGAAGGAGAAATCCCACCGCTATGCCACCAATGTAACGGAAGCTGAGAAGGGACCGCGTCGCCTTCCGCCGTCGTTCCTGGGTCTCTCCCTCTCGACGCCAGATAAGCACCATCGGATGCACCAGTTGAAGTATGGACAGTCACTGGAAACAGCCGCAGGATCGCTTGAAGCAGGGAAGCAGGGAAGAGTCCACGTCGCCGCCTGACAGCATATGAAGTTGGGAGGCGGGAAGCTGGCAGCAGGCGGTCCACGATTCAGGATACTTGTCGCAGATGGGTATCAGAGTGGACACTTTATGTAAGTAGGTGCCCTGAACATTATCACATAGAAAACAACAGTTGGTAGTAGAGTTTCCCATTCTATACAGTCTGACCGGCGTTTAATAAATTCTGTGTAGAATAGTCAACATTATTAGCAAAATATCCACATAGATCTTCTCTATGTTTAGATACCAAACGTGTGTTGGTCAACCATAAGGGACTAAGCCTCCACGTCCTAGATCCAGGTCTCTGGTCCCGTTGTAACTACAATAATATTGGGGAGTGGTCGGAAGCTACCCTAGTCAGAAAACAACACTCTGTAACCCATTTCAAAGTCAATTGGTTAGCAAATACATAATCTGTCCTAGATAAAGTTCTGTAAGTGGCCGAGTGGCACAAGAACTCCCAAACCTGTGAATGAAGAGTCCTCCATACATCTATGAGTCCCATGTAACCTATGAGATTGAGGAAGGCATCTCTATGCAATTTGGAATCCACAGCCGTCCCACCTAATCTGTCCAAGTCAGAATTCTAAGCTATATTAGAGTCTCCCATACATACCATGTGGTGATGTGGCTTGTCAGAAATATATATGAGTATATCTCTAAGAATTGAAGGGTCGAAGGGTGGCGGGATATAAACATTCAGTAAAACAAACAGAATTCCCTGTAATTTACATGGTAAGAAGAGGTATCATCCCTGTGGACCTGTCTTGAGGCCAATAAATTCAAATGAAACTAGTTTAGTAATGAGAATGGAAACACATATGGCATATGTAGAATAGGTGGCATGATAATGACCCTGAGTCCATTGCCTTCTAAGAGACAGAACTCTGCTTGCAGTAAGATGGGTCTCCTGTAACATGACTACCCCTGGAGTCTGCCTCCTGACATGGTTTAAGACTAAGGATCGTTTCACTGCATCATTCAATCCGCGCACGGTCCATGACAAAAAGTTGCAATTTAGTTTGAACATTACAAATATAAATTTTATATGGTATATCTCTGGCCATACGGTGGGGCCCGCCGGGGGCGAGGAACGCCCGACCCAGAGGAGAGAGGAATCCCTAAACTAACTTCTAACCCAACTCCTATCCGAACTCCCCACCCTATCTCTATCATCCCCAACCTGTCAGAGATTTTATCCCATAACTAACCCATTCCCACGGCCTGGCAGCCAAAAAATTCTTCCCTTCCCTCCCACCCAACACACATAAACCAATCAACCAGTGATCAAACAGATCACATATAGCCCCATCCACACACCCCGCCCCCCACAGCAGTATAGTAAAGCAAAAATAACCACCCCAGCACTTCACGGCAAGCAACGAAAAAGAACATAATGACAGTACCACCACAGTCAACCCCAGAACAGAACATACCCCACCCAGTAGCAAAGCCAATCCCTCCAGAGCAACCAGTTAATTCTCCCACTTATTTTCTCTGTCTTAGCATCTCCCGGGCAGATTGGAGGCATCACTAAGAGCAGAATCCATCAGCACCAAAGAATTCAAATGGCGAACTACGGCAAGGTAGCATCAAACCGCCGCCCAAGACATGCAATACAATACCAGCATAGTGACAATAGTTCAGAACAATAGCTCACAATATCAATATGGTGGTGTGGGGGGTAAATAGCATTTCCCACCATAGATATATAGACATATATAAACACATCCATATATATACTGGCAGTATCATTAGTATTAAAACCCAGCAGCGAAGCCAAAACTTTCAGAGAGACCAGAGACCTCACCCACCCACTCTCCCCATCTTAGCGCCCCCTGGGCGGATCGGAGGTGTCAATAAATTAACAGATTCCAACAGTGTCAGGAATTCCAGGTGCAGAATCACGGCAGGACAGCATCATACCAACGCCCAAAATATGCAAGACAAATAAAGTAAATCTCTCCGGAGCTACCAGATAGTTCTCCCACTCATTCTCTCCGTCTCAGCACCCCCCGGGCAGGTCAAAGGCATTATAAGATGTATAGACAGAATCCAACAGCTTTAAGGAATCCAACTGCCGATTCACAGCAATAAAACATCAAATCACCTCCCGGGGTATGCAAGACAATATCAGATAATGAGAACATTTCGGAACAGTGCTAGAAAATCAGTACGGTGGGGAAAAAAAAAAATCCCACCGACAGATATATAGACACATACATACATTTTTAAGTATATATTGATAATAACAATATAAAAACAGACATATAGGCAGGTTAACACTATTTTACCAAGACATCCCTCCACCAGCCTCAATACCACAGGAACTAGCCAAGAGCAGTGCATCACAGGACGCAATCATTGAAGAGGTAGAATTTAACATCAGTACCGTCCTGCATCCTCACTGCGCATGGGCCATGTCACGCTGAGCTCAGCCCTCACCCAAACACACCAACAAGGGAAGGACCAGTTCAAATGGTCGCCATGCTCCCCGGGATCCGCTTCAGGGGTCATCGAGAACTGGGTTTAATAGATGAAAACTCAGAAATTTGAGACCGTGGCAGCAGTGTCATGAAATAATGAAGTGATGATATGGCCTCAATGAGCATCCACCCATTCTCTAGCCTCTGAATCAGACGTGAAGCAGATGGTATTACCGTCATGGATAATTCTCAATCTAGCAGGAAACAACATAGAATAGGAGATATTTTTCCTCCACAAATCTACTTCTCTGGCGTTGACATCAGGCGAGAAGTCCGGATAGAAGGAGATCCGTTGATTTTCGAAAAGAATTTGGCCTTTCATCCTGGCCATACGAAGAATGTCATCTCGATCCCTGTAGTTCAGGAGTTTAACAATCATCTGACGAGGAGAGGATCTGGGGGGTCTCGGGCCCGTCATCCATCGATGCGCCCTCTCGACAGTAAAGGATGGAGAGAGACCCTCTGTGCCAACGTGTTCTTTTATCCAAGCTTCCATGTATTGCTCAGGGGCACAGCCTTCTCGGTCCTCCGGCATTCCAATTATATGAACATTACTGCGTCTAGACCTGTTCTCAAGATCATCCACTTTTGATTGAAGAGATCGTACTGGATTCTTTAACTCATCCACCCATCCACCGTGGTAACCACAGGAGGAAGTGATGCTTTCACGCAAATTTTGTTGGTCTGCATGTAAGAGATTCATCTCCACCTGCACTGTATCTATTTTGTTGGTCAGGACTGCCTGGCAGGTAGCGATTGCAGACATTATTTCTGCAAACTGGGACTTTGAATCATCTTCCTCGAAAGGGGCCTCCAACAAGGCCATGACCTCCTCCTCTGCCATAGCTCTTCTAGCAAATTTACTTAATTTCTTCCTGTATTCTGATGTCTTTTTAACCATAGTGAAATTGAGATAGCTAGTGTACACAGATCAATGCAGGCCAGATTCAGCATAGGGTGGACAATGTCTGCCAGGGCGGACAGGGCCCCTCAAAGCTCAAGTGACAAAGATAACTTGCCTCTTGATTTCACAAGCTAACTGAAGTAAGAAAAGAGCTGTCAGAGTCTAGTGTAAGCAGGAACTCCTATGACTTAGCTGTGAAACAAAATATGTCTCAAGGTCACATATGTGAATAGGAATATGCGAGCAACAATCGGCAACTGGAATCTTTGTACTCAATTATACATGGGACAACAGGGGAGAACATATATAGGAAATAGGACAAACAGGGGGAATTTGCAGTATATGAATTAGTAGTATCCGATTCATAGACAGCATGTAAAAGTATTGGCCACAGTCTTATAGTAGTACAGCAACAGTAGGCCCTCCAGCCGCTTCTGTGTCTCAAATGCAATCCCACTAGTAGCAGCAAGAGATGATATTCACATCCAAAAGGCTATATTGCAGCCACAGACCATCAACTTCCCCTGCAGCCACAACATGTACAACTTGTAATCAAAGATAAGTAATGATCTGGAAATCAGGGCCAAGATAGATAATTATACATGGGGCAGAAGGGGGAACAAATATAGGGAAAACCACAAACAGGGGAATCCACAATCCAGAGCTATGTAGTTGGCCCCACTGTGCAAGGCAATAAGCTCCCCAAGGGCACCAGTGTTGAGCAAGCTAGGTAAATAGATCTATTGGCAGGGAAAGGGCACTGAGAGAAATATAATAAAACAGAAGGTGCACTAAAATGAAAATGGCAGTGTATGACTAGGCCTATGCCCCCTGGGGCCAAAAGCAGCAACAAAAGCAATCACTCAGTGGATACAGAGGAGGATCATGTAATAAGCAGGGTCTCCACGTTACTCCCACACCGCCATTCTGCTCAGCTCTCCGTCAACAGGATACATTTAAACAGCTCTGGGCACCACTCATCAGAGCCCCCAGAGATCCTCAAGCAATGAGAAGCTGAAGATATTAAGCGCCTCTTCCCACACTCGCTTGGTCCTCCACTGGGTGGAAGTGGCACTCAAGGCCGCGGCTCTAGGCCTAAGCATTCGGATGTCGCCCCAGTGCATAAAAAAAAAAAAATAATGGGTTCACCAGATAGCCCAGCGGCTGGATAACATGTATTAAACAGCAACAATGCAAAAAGGTAGCTGTAGTGAAAGGATGGCAATGGATTATAAACAGTAGTAGCAAAGCCTCTTCAAAACACGTCCGCTCAGTATGGCTGCCAGGCCACGCCCCCCGTCAAGTAGGGATTTAACTTTTCTATTCCAGCACTGTATGCTCTCAAAAAGGGAGAAGAAACTTTCCCTGTTTTACTACAAAGTTTGTAGTGGGTAAATTTTGCGACTTTTATTTATAATAATGTTTTTGTGTGTTTGTCCCTATAATCCACATTAGTATTACTGTCTTTTTAAAACATCAGATTATTTTTCCCCAAGTGGGATTCAATTAGATACATATTAAAAGATAATTTTACATACTAAACACTTATTTATCAACATCCCTTGTAAAATGTTCAGTGTTTTGTTGTTTCTAAACTGCAAACATTGATTAAACTCTTTAGTGTTCATGAAACTGACAGGGATTCAAAGGAGGAAATGTAAAACTTGAAACTACAGCAGTACAGTGACGTTTCATTCTATAAAGCTGTCAATACTGCAATCTAGAGTGTAAATCATTTTCACTCATTCAGTTTAATTTCTTAACTTTTATGGTAAATATATTAGTAAAATACTTTGTGTATGATAATTATAATTCTGTTTCAATTGACAATTAATGCTATTAATTGCCTTGCATATGAAAGCGAACTTTACATAGTAACATAGTAATATAGTAACATAGTAGATGAGGCTGAAAAAAGACATGCATCCATCAAGTCCAGCCCATGACAAAAACACCCCTGTTGATGATGTGTTAATGTTGCAGCCTCTTATTTTAATAGACCATGCATTCTTTGCTTTTCATTTTTAGAAAAAAAAATACATTTATATGATAGAGATTTATCTTTTGTTGTATCTTTCTAATTGGACTGCAGCAGAGAAACAGCAAATAAAGTGTTTTTGCCTCCTTTTCTAAATAAAAGCAATAAGATGGGAATGTGAAAAGTGTGTGTCTACAGGTAGCTGTCTCTAGAGATTTACTTTGTAAAGTGCCAGCAACAAGTGTGTGACAATCAGCACTCGGTCATTGTGACCATGCTTTTATCAGTTTACTAATGTCTGTTGGAAGGTCTGTGTATGTACTCCTCAAAGAACCTTGGCATTTTATTGGGTCACTTGATAACAGGACTTCCCTCCTCACCCATCTTGCCTTTTCTTCATTGAGCAAAAAGTGGTTATATCAAGGATTATGTTTCAGGACCCTGATAACTAAAAATCTTTTTGAGTGCCTGTGTGTAGTGAGTGCTCTCCTCCTGGACTCAAACGATTTAATATAGAATGCAGTATTGGGTAGCCTCTGGCATTGTTGCCCTTTACAATGTTGTGGTTGTGAAAGTTTTTGCTTAAGCTAATGTCTCTCATTGTTAGTCCTTAGACTGCATTAACAGGTCAGGCTTTCAGGATATCTGTGCTTGATACCATGTGGAAATCAATGGCTCAGTCATTTTGACTAGTCTACCAGTGCTTTATCAGGGATATCCTTAAATGGATAGTGGTGCTTCTAGTGGAGTGGAGGTCTGAGTTTTCTTTGTTCTTTTTTAGCACGTAGCACTATATTTCAATGCTTAGTTTTGGGGTTCAAATGGTGTTGAATCCGAGGGGATCCTCTTTTGACCACCTCCCATCAGATTTGGAATCCGGTCATAGGAGCAGATGGATCACAGCAGGTACAGTCTTCACTTGGTGAGTGTAGGGAAAACCCTTCCCCCTTGATGTAGGACAGGGTTTTCCTTGTGCTTGCTGAGGATTGTCCTGCGCCACGCTCCATCAGGACCAGCATATGAGGTATGAGTGATGCACGGAAAAGATGTGGGAGATGGGATCCTTTCAGATTCAGTGGTGCTTGGACTGCAGAACTGTAGGTGCTGAAATGCAGTGCTGAGTGCTCAAAAGGAAAAAAGAAATAGAGAGGACTCGGACCTGCACTTTGTTGGAAGTGTTAGTATCCCTTTTAGACAAGACCTGTTTCTGTGTCCTGAGGACTGGAGTGGAGAATCCTTAAGGTCCAAGGACGTACATGTATGTCATGGGGGTCAACATGCTAAAGGACCAGTGTATTACATATATGGCATGGATTTCGGGGCTCTCCATGTGGCTGCACGCTGCTTGGGGAGCCCTGAATTGGATCGTTAAAAAAAAAAAATGTTCCGTGGTCCTTAAGTGCCGGCCGCTTGCATGTGTGCCGGTCCTTAAGGGGTTAAACATTTGAGTAATTCAGTTTTAAAAAGTAGGCATTTGGTTCAAGAGTACATAATCATCAATATATACAGCTGTAAATTTCAAAATTTACACAACATAATCCTGCAGAATCTTATTTTTAAATTTTTCATATGCCAAATAATTTTTTTTGCCTCAGAGACCGTTTATTCCATCAGAATGGTACCAGTATAGATTATGGCCTTTATTAACTATAAACAAGATTGTTATTAAGAAAAAAATGTATTCTCTTAGCATAATGATTGATATGGGATTAGATGTACTTTGACTGAAAACAACCTTTGTCAATAAGAAGGCTAAATACTCAAATAGTGCATTGGTCTGAATTTGCTCATTATTGGAGACCTTTCACAGGCATATTGACTTCCTGTCCAAATGTTGTTACTTACCTGATGATTTCATTGTTTAAATAGTATAGACATTGGCAATGAACATCATTTCACAGTGTGTGCTATACTTACAGTACCTATAATATATGGAATATAATGTAAAAGTTTCTAGATGCATTTTAATATTGCCTAGTTCAGAAATGTGTTCATGTCTTATATCATACTTATATAATATATACTAACATGTTCAAGATAAAAACAGTACCAAAGGCTAATTTTCTAACAGAAAAGCTAATTTTATATTGCTAAACTCTCCATTAAAGAACATTCGGTTATAAAATGCACAAGAAACAGGGAATGCATTTAAAATGCTCTTAAATAAATATATGCATCAATATATACCATAGGGGAATAAATACAAGATAAGTAAATGCTTATAATGTAGAAACATGTATATTATAGGGTCTATCCTCCTGAGTAAAACAAGGAGACTTCCATTGCTGAGATGTGTTTTCTTAAAAAAATATTTTACCTCAAGTTTAACATTTGTAGGTGCAGTATCTCAGTGGCCAGAAATGTTACAGTGGTGCTAATTCTACACCATCATATGGACAGCTCTGGTCAGTTGACCATAAGCCTCCATAGGATTGTATTGTATATTTTTATTTATATAGCGCTAACAAGTGTACTTGGCACCTTACAGATTACATTTAATATAGAAGGGGTACAATAAGTGTGGTGATTAAGCTCTTATATAGGCAGTCATAAGGGGAACAACAGGTGAGTATATATTAGGATAAGAGGTCTCTGCCCTGTAGAGCTTACAATCTAAGTAGGATGGGATAACAACAGTGCCACTGGGAAATTTCAGGCCACTGAGATACTGCAAGCAAAAAAAAAATCATGATAGAGCTTTAAAAACTTTTCAGTTTTCAGCAGTGGAAGTGCCCTTGTTTAACTCAGGAGGGTAAACCCTGTGATATGTATTGTTCTACATATTAAATGTTACTATTCCTTAAACACCAATGTGAGAGAAAGAGATTTGCATGGAAATAAGGATTAAGAAGTTAGGAGGGTCATTTAAAATGGATAAATAGTAGAATTTGCAAACAAGCAATTAGTCTAGCTAAAAATCAAAATGAAAGAAAGAAAAAATAAAGGAAAGCAAGAAAAATCCTAAACAATTCTACAATAAGTGGCAACAAGATTAAGACTGAGTTGTAATTCAATAGTAATTGAGTGATAAAGTACCACCCCTTTTACTGATGTAACACTTCACCTCAAAACAGGAAGACTGTCTGGATGGATCACAGTGAGAGACAATCTTCAGTGAGCATAAGGAAAATCCTGCCATCATTTGTCAAGGGGGGCAGAGGTTTCCTTATGCTCAAAGCAAGAAGATTGTCCTTCAGTGTAAGCTGTCACCACGTCTGAGGGTAGGTGGCTTACACTAGGTAAGAGGGGCAGAAGAGGGATACTTTATCATTCAATTACTCTTGAACTACTACATGGACAGTATTGAAGTAACACTCTCCATGGCCCAAATACTATGAAGTCTAATTGTAGCTGCTTTTTTGTGAAGCATTACTATCCCTTTAAGAGAAGGTTAGCTGAAAGGCAAAGACTCAATCTTCCACCAAGAGCACTGTGCTTGACTATAAAGTGTTTGAGAAGACAATTGGAAAGTCTGACCCTTGACAAGCAAAGATGCCCAAAAATACAAAGTCAACCTAGAAGTCATTAATGTTGAATAACCAGCAGCAACAACAGCACAGGCTATTAACATCCACAGCCCTAGCTATGATGATTGTCTCTGCTGCTGTTGGAAGTACTGCATCTTTGACACCCAGTAGCAGTACAATTGCGTTAACATATAGTTCCAGTAGTAGCAGTAGCAGCCCCTCAGGAACCTTGCAGTCTATGAAGTCCACAGTATGGAGATACTTCCTCAATGAGATCCCACCTGAAACACAACCACAGATCTGACTGGAAGACATACTATCAACATAGATGCCACAACTAGCAGCAGCTGTACTTTAAAATGTTTCTAGGTCTCTGGGGCACATAATAGAAGATAAAAGGCTCTTCAGTAAGTCAGTAGCCTCAAGGTGCAACCAGCTTCTCTTTTTTATTACAACAGTGGCAGTGGTCATAGTGACAGATGGAACTATGAACCCCTAAAAGTAATCACTTTATTTTTTAACCCCTTGAGTGCCAGAGGCTTGGGCCATTTCCTGTACCCTGCAGGCCAGACACTTTTTCAGCATTTTTGCTATCCTTCTGTTTAGGCATGATTTCCTCTGGGGATTTTTAGTTACATATGGAAAACTATATATTGTTTTTTTCAGAACTAATTGAGCTTTCTCGTGGTACCTTAAATGAAGAGAATTTTGCATTGTGCAAAAAGCGGTGATGTCATAATGATAAAAAAAGTGAAAATTTACTTATTTTGCTAAAATCACATACTATGTATCAGAAAAATTTACCTTGATTGAGAAAGTTTAAATTATCTGAAAAAGTCTTTCAAGTAAAAAAAATACCAAATTTGTATAGTTTCACTTACATCCATGGCTGGCGCAGAGAGCTAATCACCAGGAGCGAAAAATGGCATTTTCAACTTTATGAACTAATATGCGCATTCTATGTTTTTTGTGGTAAAACTACCCTAAAACAGTGGAATAACTATATAAAACTATATATTTCTGAAAAGTAGACAAACTGCCACATCTAATGAGGGGTTAATTGCTAATTAATTTCATACATTTCTGCCCCTTCAACTGTACTGAAATCAGTGAAAACCATGGAATTTCCAACTGTATTGCTAGTGCTTTTTGGAGAAAAATGACACCTCATTGGTATGAGTTCACCTATCTTAGAGGGCGCTACAAGTACAAAACTACACCTACTACAACCTCTACTTTTTCTAACGCTTTCTCAAACATTACTTGTCTATACAAAAATGGTTATAACAACTAGAGAAATGAAGAAAGGCTACACAAACCATACAATTTTGGAAAGAAGACAACCTGCTGCATCTAATGAGGGGTGAATTGCCTTCTTACCCCAAGCCTGTTGTGCCCAAATGCTTCCAGAAGGTGGTACTTTAGGAAAAAAATGACATTTTCTTACATTTCTGCCCCTTCAAATGTACTGAAATCTGTGAAAACCAAGGAATTTCATACTGTATTCATTAGCTAGTGCTCTTAGGAGACAAAAGACACCCCACTGGAATGAGTCTACCTACCTTAGAGGTGCCAGAAGCACATAACTACACCTACCTGTTTGCTTCCTCGAAAATGGCTGCTTGTACTAAAATGTTCATAACTGTTAGAGACATGAAGGAAAGGTATAAAAGATATACCATTTTGGAAAGAAGACATTCTCCCGCATCAAATCTGGGGACACTTGCCTTTCTATCCCTGGGCAGAAGTGCACAAATATTTCCAAAAATGGCACTATAGGAATAAATACATGTTTTTTAACATTTCCACCACTTCAAAGATACTAAAATCTTTGAAAACCATAACATTTATTGCTGTATTCAGTACCTGCTACCAACATGAGAAAAATGGTAGCCCATTTGTGTGGATTAACATACAATATGTGGGTGCAAGGAACACATACATAAACCTAACACGTTTGTTTTTGAAAATATCTACTTGCACTTAAATGGTTATAACCATAAAAGATATGCAGGAATGGTAGAGAAACAATGCTATTTTGGAAAGAAAACAACCTGCCGCATCTAAAGAGGGGTCACTTGCCTTCTTACCCAAAGGCTGGTGTGAACAAATGTTTCCAGAAAGAGGCGATATAGGAAAAAATTAAATTTTTTTACATTTCTGCCCCTTCAAATGTATGGAACTCTGTGAAAACCATGGAAATTTCAACTGCATTCATTAGCTAGTGCTCTTAGGAGTCAAACGACACCCTATTGGTATGAGTTGACCTACCTTAGGGGGTGCTAGAAGTAGAAAACTACACGTACTACAACCTCTGTTTCTCAAACGTGACTTGCCTGTACGGAAATGGCTATAACACCTTCAGAACTGAAGAAAAGGTAAACAAACAATACCATTTTGGAAAGAAGATAACCTGCCTCATTGAATGAGGGGTCACTTGCCTTTTTACCCCTAAGTTAGTGTGCACAACTATTTACAGAATGTGGTGCTGCAGGAAAAAAAACAGACTTTTTTTACACATCAGTCACTTCAAAGATACTAAAATGGTTCAATGGCATGGGATTTCCTAGGAGGACTTCTTGCCAGCCTAAGAAAAATGGTACTCCACTACTGTGGGTTGACATACCAATTTGGGTGACAGGAGCATAGCTACCAGTGAAACAGGGAGGGGAAAGCAAACAGTGTATGCCTGATTTTATGGCTAACAGTTGAAAGAAGCTAGGGCGTCAGCCGGTGTACGTGCAGACCTGTGACTACCAGTGTAACAAAGTGTGCGGGAGGGAGAGGGATTGTGTGTGGGTATGAGCAGAGGAGCAAGGATGGTGTATAGGATGGTGTAGCAACAGCGCCACTGTACAATTTCAGGCCACTGTGATATTGCACCTAAAAAATTAAACTTTGAAAATTAATAAATTTGAATGAAACACCTTTCAGCAGTGGGAGTACTCTTGTTTTACTCAGGGGGATAAACCCTACAACCTATTTTTTTTTACATTTTAAGTATTACTATCCCTTTAATATTTCTATGTTCCTAGAGAAAACGTTGTAAATATTCGTGTTTCTGTATGGACAAAATATCCATCCAGGGAGCAGAAAACCATGTTTTTTTTCACAAAATTTCCTATGAGAACACAATGGGA
This sequence comes from Rhinophrynus dorsalis, assembly GCA_037306005.1. Classification (NCBI taxonomy): domain Eukaryota; kingdom Metazoa; phylum Chordata; class Amphibia; order Anura; family Rhinophrynidae; genus Rhinophrynus; species Rhinophrynus dorsalis. The sequence continues at coordinate 100,137,416 of CM074723.1, forward strand.
CTTTTCACCCATCCCTACTTGCCACTCACAAGCTTTCATGTTTTAACCATATTGCACCACTACAGAGGAGAAATGTTAATATGCATGTAAGTCTTATCACATCTATAAGGACGCTTCACCTTGAACAGGGTAAGGAAACAACTGTCAACTCACAGCCCAACAGTAGCCCTAGATTGAACCCCTCACTCTTGAGGAGAAGCACTGAACCCCAAAACTCGTGATACACCGTAGGCAAACAGAACACCCAGAGTGGGGTCCAACGAATGGCATGCATGCAGATCCGAGAGCCCCGGTAGAGAATAGTCTGCTACCAGAGAGCAGGCTAGGCTGCCTGAAGTCAGGGGAATCCACAGAGGCGCACTGAGCACAGTGAGAGAGAGAGAGAACAGGAGATTGGGCACTGAATGAAGCATGGAAAAAGGGCCGGAACGTTGACCACGACACAAAGGAGCTTCAGACTCACTACGAGCTAGCACCCAATCCGGGAAGCACCAGGAACAACAGGGGTAACCGGGGCAGGTGCCGTAGAGCCGAGAATAGTCAGACCAGCCAAGGTACCGGCAGCAGACAGGACACTCGGAGAGAGAGAGCAAGAGGAAACCAGGATATGAGTCAAGATCTACCGGGAGATACTGGGACAACAGAGGATAAGCAGAGAATGGTCAGCCGAAGCTGGACGGTCAGAAAATCAGATGCCAAAACGAGAATGAAGCCAAGTCAAACATGAACTGAGATGTGGAACCGGAACAGTCAACACAGGATACAAACACCGAAACAACACAAATAATCGAGCACCGATGGTAGTACCAGATGACAGATAAATCTAAAAGCTCCAGTAGACTGAAAGAATAGCGCTGACGGACAGGTAAGGCATAGGAACTACTGCAAACTGAGTATCACGGTGCCCGTGATTCGTACTGCTCTGTGTCTATCACCTGCTGAGTATTCGTGATTGGCTGTCTGTCATTAGCCCTCCTCACACAGCCTTTTTAAACCCAGGTTGAGCACTTCCAGGTTGCCGTTTCGTGGTGTCTCTGACTCCACTCTGCCTGGCCTGATTGTAAGATCTTTGGGCCTGTTTCAAGTGTTCCTGTATGCTACATTCCGGTGTTCCAGTGTTCCTGTACATTAACGTTCCCGTGTTCCAGTGTTCCTGTACGTTAATGTTCCGGTGTTCCAGCGTTCCAGTGTTCCTGTATGCTAACGTTCCAGTGTTCCAGCGTTCCGGTGTGCCTGTATTCCGGGGTTCCTGTGCTCCAGCACTGCGCGGGTTAACCTGTACGAGTGCCTGAGTCTCGCGCTCCAGCTGTCGCTCTGGCGACATTGTTCTCCTCGCTATTGCATACATATTGTTGGTTCCAGCGTGCGGACGCTGGTTTGCTCCACTAAACCTGGTTGCGATAAACATTGTTGGTTCCAGCGTGTGGACGCTGGTTTGCTCCACTAAACCTGGTTGCGATATACATTGTTGGTTCCAGCGTGCGGTCTCTGGTTTGCTCCACTAAACCTGGTTGCAGTATACATTGTTGGTTCCAGCGTGTGGTCGCTGGTTTGCTCCACTAAACCTGGTTGCGATATACATTGTTGGTTCCAGCGTGAGGACGCTGGTTTGCTCCACTAAACCTGGTTGCGATATACATTGTTGGTTCCAGCATGCGGTCGCTGGTTTGCTCCACTAAACCTGGTTGCAATATACGTTGTTGGTTCCAGCGTGCGGACGCTGGTTTACACCTGAACATCCAGTACTGTGGTCAGTTGCTGTTAACTTCCTTGCAGTTGTCTGAATATCCCTGGCTATAGACTTCTGCTGAGTAAGACCTCTAGACTTATACTCTCTGCTGTCTTAGTCACCTAACAGCTGGTCTATTTGCTCAGGCTGCCATGCCCGGTATTGGTGAGCCCGGTAGAACCTTGACGTTACCAATCCTGTAGGTTGCCTCACCCGGTATTGGCAGGGCCGGTAGAGCCTACTACAGTACCTCCTTGGGCTGCCCTGCCCGGTATTGTTAAGGCCGGTAGAACCTTGTAACTCACTATCTTAAAGGTTGCTTTACCCGGTATTGGCAGGGCCGGTAGAGCCTACATTCAGCATCCCATTGGGCTGCCTTGCCCGGTATTGGTAAGGCCGGTAGAACAGGAATTATCATCTCACGGTTGCCTTACCCGGTATAGGCAAGGTCGGTAGAGCCTGTCATTATATTGTCACTTGGGTTGCCTTGCCCGGTATTTAGGCAAGGCCGGTAGAACCTTTTGTATGTTCTATTGATGTTATATTGTTATGTATGTTTACCCTACGGGGACTGCCTTTAACTTTTAATAAAGTTAAATTTTACCAAACCTTAAGTCTGAGAGTCTTCAAAAACCGTGACACCGAGCCAGTAGAAATGACATCCTGACACTACCCCACCCCAAAAGAGGAGCCCACCGAGCAACCAGGTTTCCGTGAGAAGGCTCTATGGAATGCAGAAAGGAGAGAGGGGACAGGAATGTCCCAAGCGGTGACCCATGAGCAATCCTCTGGGCCGTACCCTTTCCAGTCAACCAGATACTGGATTGACCGTCTGACCTTTCTAGAATCCAAGATACGATGAATTTCAAACTCAGGTTCCCCATCAATCAATCCTGGAGGAGGAGGAGGATGGGAAGAGGTAGAATAGTGGTTCCAAATTACCGGTTTAAGAAGGGAAACATGGAAGGAATTAGGGATCCACCAGGCGGATGGCAGAGCTAATGCAAAGGTAACTGGGGTGATAGAATGTAAGACCTTGTAGGGGCCAACAAAGCTGGGGCCGAACTTCATATATGGAACCCTAAGATGGAGATTTTTAGTAGAAAGCCAGACCAGCATTCCTGGTTGTAATCTCGGACCAGGAGTACGTCGGGGATCAGCAGCTTTTTTTTGTCTTGCCGAGGCACGAGAAAGTTGGGTCTGTATCTGAGTCCATAAGGCGTGGAGGTCGTCCACCACATGATCAGCTGCTGGTACTCCCCTGGAGTACTCCAAGGAATAGTAGAGGGGTTATACCCTAATTCTACAAAGAATGGGGAGCATTGCAGAGAGTCATACAATCTGTTATTAAAGGTAAACTCTGCAAATGGTAAGAGGTCTACCTAGTCAGAAAGATCCGGAGACATGTACTGTCAAAGGAATAGTTCCAATGATTGATTGGTGCGTTTGCACTGGCCAGTAGTCTGTGGGTGATAGGCTGTAGAGAATTGGAGGGAGATTCCCACTCTGGAACAAAAGGCTGTCCAAAACTTGGAAACAAACTGCACACCGCGGTCTGAGACTATGTGCGAAGGGGATCCATGGAGGCAAAAAATCTCCCGGATAAAAATAGGAACTAATTCAGCAGCAGAAGGAAGCTTAGAGAGAGGAACAACATGACCCTGTTTTGAAAAACGTTTACAATAACCAAAATGGTGGTAGAGCCTTGGGAGATTGGGAGTTCCACCACAAAATCCATGGTCAGGTGGGTCTATGGAGATGACTTAATAGGGAGAGGACACAAAAGTCCAGCCGGACTATGACGAGGAGTCTTATGTCAAGCACTAGTGATGATCGAGCACCCCGATGCTCGGGTGTTCGGGAGCTCTGGCCGATCGCCCCCGGAGGCTCGAGTGCTCGGCCGAGCACCCGAGCCCCATTGAAGTCAATGGGAGGACTCGAGCATTACACCAGGCACCTCCTGCTCTGATGAGGGGAGGGTGCCTGGTTCATAGGAAAAGGTCAGAAAATGATGGAAACACCACAGAAATGGTTCAGGGACAGCATAGGGAGGATGTCTGGATGCATCTTGGACTCCAACGTCGCTGCTGGGAACGATGTTTCGCCCGTAGTACGCCATTTTTACAGACTGACCGTAAAACACACAAAAAGGAAGATAAAAACGATTTTAGGCGAAAAATTGTTACCAAACAGTATTTGCTGTATATTTACTTGTATATCATCTGCAAATTCTGCAAAAAATTTCATCGATTTTTCGGAACTGGGGCCATGATTAAGAGGGAAACATGCGCAGCGTAAAGCAGGTGTTCAACATGGTTATGGCCCGGGTAAGGTACAGCATTCAGGAACGGAGGCCGCAGCTACCACAGGTTTTACAATATGTCCGTTTGCCCTTGTTAAGTCCAAAATTTATAGTCGGAACAGTGGGGTCTGATCCATTGAGTAAAAGTGACGAAGTGACTTAGTGGATGAAGCCAAGAACTACCTTCTGCTCTGTCGAACACCCCAGCCCTATTTAATTCAATGGGAGGACCTGAGGCACTCCGATACAATCTGTATATCACAAAATGGAGGGCCTCATTCACATTGTGGTACAATAGTTCAGGTAGTGGTCCAACACTCATAAAGCCTATGCACTAAGTGAAAGGGCTGCCAAAAATTAGACTGAAATGTCACTCCAATACACCCTTTATTACACATAAAGGAGGTCATCATACACACCCTTGAAAAATTAGGATTAATGGCCTGCTGGTGACCCTCTAAAACATTAGGGGCGAGGGCATGCCGCTAAGCTGACCATCTAAAACATTAGGAATGAGGGTCTGCTGCTGAGCCGACCATCTAAAACATTATGGGTGAGGGTCTGCTGCGGAGCTGACCATCCTAAACATTATATGCGAAGGCCCGCTAGTGAGCTGACGCTATAAAACATTATATGAGAGGGCCCGCTAGAGAGCTGACCCAATAAAACATTATATGAGAAGGCCCGCTGGTGAGCTGACCTATACAAAAATTGTCAAACAGGGCCCGCTGGTGAGCTGGCCCTATATAAAAATTATATCACAGGGCATATGGAAGAGGAGGAGGAGGATGAGAAGATTAAGAGTCAACCATATACCCGTTTTTTGGGTGGAAGGGGTGAATGGGAATACAGAGTATTCCCATCATTGTAAATAACATATCTAAAGTGACTTTATGTTCACCCGGGGCTTTCCTCCAGTGGAGTGGAGAAGTCAGGGGAAATCCAGGCCTTGTTCATTTTTATAAGTGTCAACCTATCAGCATTTTCGGTGTAAAGGCGGATACGCTTATCTGTTATGATGCCACCAGCAGCACTAAATACCCGCTCAGACAGAACGCTGGCGGCAGGGCAGGCCAGCACCTCCAAGGCGTAGAGTGCCAGTTCATACCACGTGTCCAGCTTGGACACCCAGTAGTTGTAAGGCACAGAGGGATCAGTGAGGACGCTGACACGGTCTGCTACGTACTCCTTCACCATCTTCCAAAACTTTTCCCTCCTTGTGACACTAGGCTGCGCATCAGGGTGAGGGTGCTGGCGGGGTGTCATGTAGGTGTCCCACGCCTTGGAGAGTGTTGCCCTGCCTTTGTCGGAACTGCTGTGTGCTCCCCTTTTCTCCCCTTCTCGGTTGGCCAAGGTAGCACGTACTCTGCCGCCAGCGTTGTCAGATGGAAAATTTTGGAGCAATTTTTCGACAAGAACCTTCTGGTATTGCACCATTTTGCTTGTCCTCTCCACCGGAGGAATGAGAGATGAGAAATTCTCTTTGTAGCGGGGGTCCAGAAGGGTGAACACCCAGTAATCCGTGTTGTCTAAAATGCGTATAACGCGTGGGTCACGGGAAAGGCAGCCTAACATAAAGTCAGCCATGTGTGCCAGAGTACCAACAGGCAAGATTTCGCTGTCCTCACCAGGAGGATGACTCTCAATCTCCTCATCCTCTTCCTCCTCTTCTGCCCACCCACGCTGAAGAGATGGAAATAAAGTTCCATGGCTACCCTCTGTAGCGGAGGCAACCGTGTCTTCCTCCTCCTCCTCCTCCTCCGCCTCCTCCAATTGTCGCTGAGAAGACGAAGTGAGGGTGCTCTGGCTATCACCTTGTGTAAGCTCTTCCTCCCCCATTTCCACCTCTTCCACATGCAAAGCGTCGGTTTTAATTGTGAGCAGCGAGCGTTTCAGTAGACACAGAAGTGGGATGGTTACACTGATAATAGCGTTATCGCCGCTCACCATCTGTGTCGACTCCTCAAAATTGCGTAAAACCTCACAGAGGTCTGACATCCATTCCCACTCCTCACTTCTGATTACAGGAAGTTGAACGGAGAGGCGACGACCGTGTAACAGCTGGTACTCCACTACTGCCCTCTGCTGCTCACAAAGCCGGGCCAACATGTGGAAGGTGGAGTTCCAGCGCGTGCTCACGTCACACAGCAGCCGGTGAGCTGGCAATTGTAAGCGCTGCTGCAGCGTCAACAGGCCGGCTGAAGCTGTAGATGACTTACGGAAATGTGCACACACACGGTGCACCTTCGTCAAGAGATCATGCAAATTGGGGTAGGTTTTTAGAAATCGCTGAACCACTAAATTAAATACATGCGCTAGGCATGGTACGTGTGTGAGCTTGCCGAGCTCCAAAGCCGCCACCAAGTTACGCCCATTATCACACACAACCATGCCTGGTTGCAGGTTGAGTGGCGAGAACCACTGCTCGGTCTGGTGACTAATCCCCTGCAACAGCTCTGAGGCCGTGTGCTGTTTGTCCCCAAGGCAGATCAGCTTCAGCACGGCCTGTTGACGCTTCCCCACTGCAGTGCTACACTGCTTCCAGCTACTGGCTGATGGGTGAGTGGCGCTGCGCGCAGAGAATTCGGAGGTGGAAACGGAGGAGGAGGAGCCAATAACGTAGGTGCTGGCGGAAACCCTGATGGAGGTAGGGCCCGCAATCCTCGGCGTGGGTAGCACCTGTGCCATCCCAGGGTCCGAGTCGCTCCCAGCCTCCACGACATTCACCCAGTGTGCCGTCAGGGAACTGTAGCGTCCCTGGCCACAAGCACTTGTCCATGTGTCAGTCGTTAAGTGGACCTTCCCAGTAACTGCGTTGGTCAGGGCACGGGTGATGTTAAGGGACACATGGTGGTGTAAGGCGGGGACGGCACACCGGGGAAAGTAGTGGCGGCTGGGGACTGCGTACCGAGGGACAACTGCTGCCATCAGGCTGCGGAAGGACTCAGTGTCCACAAGCCTAAATGGCAGCATTTCGATGGCCAGTAATTTGGAAAGGTGTGAGGTTAGTGCTATGGCCTGTGGGTGGGTGGCTGGGTATTTTCGCTTGCGCTCAAATGCCTGGGATAACGACATTTGGACGCTGCGCTGGGACAGGGAAGTGGATGTGGTCGCTGATGGTGCTTCAGATGGTACAGGTGCAGGGCGGGAGGTATGCGGGCCTGCGCCTTCGACAGGCGATTGGCCGGCACCGAAAAAGGGGAAGAGGAGGCAGTGGTGTGGCCTGCAGACACAGATTGGCGATCCGGGCGTTCCTCCCACTTATTACGGTGCTTGGATGCCATGTGTCGGATCATGCTGGTGGTGGTGAGGTTGCTAGTGTTCATGCCTCGGCTCATTCTGGTGTGGCACAGGTTGCAAACTACAATTCTTTTGTCGTCCGCACTTTCCTTAAAAAAATGCCATATCGCGGAACACCTAGCCCTTGGCAAGGGAGATTTATGCAAGGGGGTGCTCCGTGGAACATTTGCGGGCCGGTTTGGTGCGGTCCGCCTTCTTTCTTTAGCCACACCACTGCCTCTTCCAGCCTGTTGCGGTGCTGCAGATGGCTCACCCTCAGGACTGCTGTCATCGCTTGGCTTTCCACCTTCCCAGGTGGGGTCAGTGACCTCATCGTCCACCAAGTCCTCCTCCACTTCCTCACTCTGATCATCCTCCTCATTTCTTGATCCCACCACATCCTCAGTCATTGACAACTGTGTATCATCCTCCTCATCAAGGTCTTGAGACAGTAATTGTTTTTGATTTGATGGCAACTGTGTCTCATCATCATCATCCACTTCCTTTGACCTTAAATGCCGTTCCCCTCTGTCATCTTCTTGTGATTGGGTACCCTCTAGAGGTTGTGAATCAGGGCACAAGATCTCATGTTCCTCTGCAAGAGAGAGGTTCAAATCAAGGATTGGTGATGAGAAGAGCTCCTCACTATATCCCAGTGTGGGATAACTTCTTTGGCCAGACCCTCTATGGTGGGAGGAAGGATGATCAGGGTGAGGATTATGTTGACCAGACTCTTGGCTAGTGAGAGTGGACTTGGTGGAAGACAGGGTGGTGCTTAACCGACTGGAAGCAGTATCAGCTGAAATCCAACCGACCACCTGTTCGCAGTGGTCTGACCTCGAGAGTGATGTCCTGCGACGCCCTGTAAACTGAGACATGAAGCTAGGTATGGTGGATGTCTTTCTTTCTTGTGCTCTGGCACCAGGCACAGTTTCTACTTCCCCGTCCCTTTTTACCCGCCTTCTTCATATTAAACGGAATATATGCCGGTAATCTGCGGCTAGGCACACGAAACAGAATGTGACGCTAATCTGCGGCTAGGCACACTAAACAATATGTGACGCTAATCTGCGGCTAGGCACACTAAACAATATGTGACGTTAATCTGCGGCTAGGCACACTAAACAATATGTGACGCTAATCTGCGGCTAGGCACACGAAACAGAATGTGATGCTAATCTGCGGCTAGGCACAGTGAACGGAATATGTGACGTTAATTTGTGAATTTGCACACTAAACAGAATGTGACAATAATCTATGGCTAGGCACACGTTTAAAATGGCCCTTTTTGTCGCTGCGTTGTAAAATCATTGGCCCTGTGCACCTAACAGAATATGTCAGCTTGTCACTGCACTGTGAAATATTTGTCCCTGTGCACCTAGTACAACGTCACCTTAGAACATGTCCCCCCCCACAAAAAAATGAAATTCTGCCACCCCCAAAAAAATTAAATGCTGCCCCCACACACAACAGTCCTAAAAAGGACTTTTGGGTCTTGAAAGAGTTTCAACAATTTTATTCTCCCTACACTGACTTCCTGTGCATCTAGTATTATATGTCACCTTACAAATATCCCCCCCACAAAAAAAAGGAAATTGTGCCCCCCAAACAAAATATAAATGCTGCCCCCACACACAACAGTCCTAAAAAGGACTTTTGGGTCTTGAAAGAGTTTCAACAATTTTATTCTCCCTACACTGACTTTCCCTGCCTAAGCACATCTCTCCCTGGCTAAGAATGAGCCGAACTCGCGCGTCGGGTGCTATACAGCACCCGATCACGGGTTCTGGCCAGCCAATCAGTGTAATGCCAGCAGCCAACATGGCTGCTGGCATTACACTGATGTCAGAGCCTCCCCGCACGTTTATTGGCTGCGCAGCAGCTGCGAAACGTGCGGGGAGGAGACCCGAACATGGCGGGCGAGCACATGCGGTACTCGTACGAGTACCGCCATGTGCCGAGCAGAGCGATGCTCGAGCCGAACCGAGCTTCGGCCGAGCATGCTCGCTCATCACTATCAAGCACAAACCGGACAGGAGGTCACAAAGTCATTAACATCCTTCCTAACAGATGGCCACCAGAACTGGTGGAGAAGGAGATCCAAAGTCTTCTTTATTCCGAGATGACCAGAAGTCGTGGAGTTATTAGACAACTGAAGGATCTCAAACAGAAATCGTGGGGTAACAAACAGTATACTGGCCGGTTGGGAAGACACTGGAGGTTGTTTAAGAGCTCGGATCCGTTCCGGGGTAGTTGAGGACAAGGCCATAACAAAACAGGCCGGGGAAAGGTTGGGCACTGGAGCAACAGGCGGGCTAGGTTCAAAAAGCCGCAAAAGGGCGTCAGCTTTCGTGTTCTTAGAACCTGGTCGATAAGAGATTATGAAATTAAATTGTGCGAAGAACAAGGCCCAGTGGGCCTGTCTGGGGTTAAGGTGCTTGGCAGATTCTAGGATTTGCAGGTTCTTGTGGTCAGTGAATACCAATACAGGAGTCACGGAACCTTTCAGTAAATGCCTCCATTCTTCAAAAGCTAACTTAATGGCTAGTAATTCTCTATTACCGACATCATAGTTCTTCTCAGCCGCTGAAAATTTCCTTGAGAAGAAGGAACAGGGATGGAGTTTAGTAGATGTAGGGTGGCGTTGGGAGAGTACTAACCCTGCTGCTTGTTCCGAGGTGTCGACCTCTATTACAAACTGTCGGTTAGTGTCTGGAAACTGCAAGATGGGAGCAGACGTAAACACTTTCTTTAAAATGTCAAAGGCTTGAATAGCTGAAGCTGGCCAGTGTCGAGGATTCGCACCCTCCTTGGTTAGAGCGGTAATAGGGGCAATAATATGATAAACGTTCCGGATAAACTTTCTGTAATAATTAGAAAACCCTATGAAAAGCTGAATAGCTCACTTATCCAAGGGGAGAGGCCATTGAGTAACAGCTAAAACCTTGTCAGGGTCCATTTCAAGGTCGTCCTTGGAGATAATATATCCTAAAAAAGAAAGTTGTGGCTTTTCAAATTCACATTTGAGAATATTGGCAAACAAGGAGTTCTCATGGAGCCAGGTCAAGACCATGTTAACCTGGGTCCTATGGGAGGCCAAGTCTGAAGAGTAAATCAAGATATTATCCAGGTAGATTAGAACATGGGAAAGTAACATATCCCTGAATATCTAATTGAAGAAGCCCTGAAATACCGCTGGGGCATTACAAAGCCCAAACGACATAACCAGGTATTCATAATGGCCGTAGCTGGTATTAAAGGCCGTTTTACATTCATCCCCAGGTTTTATACAAATGAGATTATAGACTTCTTGTAGATCAATCTTGGAAAAAACAGAGACACCTTTGAGCTGGTCCAGAAGTTCCGGGATTAATGAGAGAGGGTACCCATTTTTGATCGTAGTTTTGTTTAAACCTCTGTAATCAATACAAGGGTGAAGAGACCCATCCTTCTTTTGGACAAAAAAGAAGCCTGCCCCAGCCGGGGAGGAGGAGGGCCAAATAAAGCCTCTGGAAAGGTTGTCCTGGATATAAACCTCAAATACCTTATTTTCAGTGGGGGCAGTAAAAAGGTCTGACCTTTGGGGGAATAGTCCCCGGGAGGAGGTCTATGTCGTAGTCCGAAGCTCTGTGAGGGAGTAACTGGAGAATCTTCCCTGAAGAAAACACATCTTGAAAAGAGATGTACAGATCCGGAATGAGAGATGCAAAAGGAAGGGGTGTGCAGGCAATAGCGCTAGAGACTGGACAGACTCTATGGATACAAGACTCAAAACAAAAGGTACGCCAAGCAGAGATCTGTCCCTCAACTCAATCAATCATAGAATTGTGTTTCCTGTTCCAGGGAAAACCCAGGATAATGGGGTAGCGTGGTGTTGAAATCATATAGAAGATAATGGTCTCAGAATGGAGTGCTCCGGTGGTGACTTGAATGGGTTCGTTTTTGTTCAAGACCAATCCTTCTCCCAGGGGGTTACCATCAATGACGGATACCATCATGGGAATAGCTTTGGGCTGGTAAGTAATATGGTGCTTCTTGGCCCAGACCTGATCGATGAATAACCCAGCCGCACCAGATAAATGTCATCACCTGATGTGGCTGCCCATTTGAGACAAACTGGAACCAAAATTCTAGAAGGGTCGGAATGGAGGTGATCAATAGTACTTAGGGAGTTACCTCCTCCGTTCCCTAAGTGAGTTTTCCTGATGTGAGAGGGAAGGGCGGGTGGGACATTGCCACAGGAAATGCCCCTTGACTCCACAGTACAAACATAGGCCTAAAGAACGACAACGAGTCTGATAATTTGGATACACCTCCAATGTCCAGGAGGACCTCGGTATTTCCGCTATCCGTATGCACCAGGCGGGTGGGTGGGAAAAATCTAAGACGTCGGGAACTTTCTCGTTCCATCTGATGTTCCGTGAGTCTTCTATCCAGTTCTAAGCAAAGGGCGATCAGATCTTCTAAGGATTCTGGAATGTCCCGGCTAGTTAGAGCATCCTTGATTTTATCATTGAGGCCACTGTGAAAGGCTGCCTTCAAATACCCCTGATTCCAATCGGTCTCATAAGCCAATGTTCTGAAATCAATGGCATACAGGTTGGTGGGTCGTGAACCCTGGCATAGTTCGGATAATGAATTTTCAGCAGCAGCTCTTTGTCCAGGAACATCAAAGACTAGAAGGAACATTCTTAGGAATTCATCATTATCTTGAAGGAGCGGTGAATCTTGTTCCACTCATGGAGAGGTCCAAGCTAGGGCTTTGCCTTTCAACAAGGAAATAATGAAGGAAACTCTGGAAGAATGGGTACTAAAGTACTGCGGCGAATTACTAAAATGTAGCAAACACTGGTTAATAAAACCTCTACATTCAATATCATTCCCTGAATATCTGTCGGGCAGAAAAATTTCAGCATTTGGGCTAGCCTCCCCAGTTCCGGTAGGTGGCGATGGAGCAGTCACCGGAGATGAAGTTGAAGGTGAAGATCTTCTTAGCATTTCTAAGACGGTATCCATTTTATGTTCCAGGCTTCTCAGATGATTCTCATGGGAGGAAAGAACTTGTTCCTGTTGATCCTGTCTGGCCCTAACTTGAGCCAAATCTGCTGGATCCATGATGATGGCTCGATTATTCTGTAAAGGATCAGGAGATGGAAGACCAGGCCCGGGGAGCGGCGCTTGAGAGCTATGCTAGAGAGCGGTGCCAGTTACCCTGATCTTATTGCTGCTGCTGAAGCCGGATTAAAGGTGCTGGCTGCAAAGCCAGATGTTTGATCTCGGTTGAGCTGGGACCCTGACCAGGATGAAAACCAGGGCAAACTGTACAAAGAGACCTTTCCCTCCTAAGCAGAGTGAATCCTTATGCAGAATAGCAAAAGGACTAGGAGCAACTAAGAACTGAGTGGACAGTAGGTGTTCTGGATATTGGACATTCTAGGATACCAGGAACCCAGGAGGAAGAACTATAGGCCCAAGGTGGCCAATCAGCAGACCAGCTACAGACAAAGAATGGCTCTGTGAGGCCTATGGCTGAACAGGAGTGGAGTAGGAACACTAAGCAGACCTACAGCTAGGTCCTGAACCAAGTCTCCTGCTAACCTCCAGATGCACCCAGACCCAAACAGAGGAAGAGAGTAAGGAACCCCCCAGGGAGCAGAGATGGCTAGCACCTAACCCTCGTGCCCCTGAATCCAGTGTCTACAAATATGGGGCAGCCAAGAAGTGTAATCCAGACCTTAGAGGAATGAGCAGTGAGGAAAATGCCACCACCCTTACCTGGTAGAGAGCCACAAGGGTGAATGCCAGACAGCGGGCTGAGACATTTGTGAATCTGTCCCCACCACCATAATCTCAGAGCAGCACAGGGTGAGGAAACAGCTGCCACCTCACAGCCCAACAGTAGCCCTAGATCAAACCCCTCACTCTCAAGGAGAAGCGAGGAAACCCAAAACTCGTGATGCTCCATAGTCAAACAGAACACCCAGAGAGGGGTCCAATGAACGGCATGCATGCAGATCCGAGAGCCCCGGCCGGGAATAGTCTGCTACCAGAGCTCAGGCTAGGCTGCTGGAAGTCAGGTGAATCCACAGAGGAGCGCCGAGCGCAGCGAGAGAGAAAGCAGGAGAGTGGGCACTGAATGAAGCATGGACAAAGGGCCGGAACGCTGACCGCTACACAAAGGACCTTCAGGAGGCAAATCAAGAGGGGAAGGCACCCAATGGGGGAGACTCACTACGAGCTAGCACCTGATGTGGGAAGCACAAGGGACAACAGGGGTAACCGGGGCAGGAGCCGTAGCACCGAGAATAGTCAGACCAGCCAAGGTACCGGGAGCAGACAGGACACTCGGAGAGAGAGCGAGAGGAAACCAGGACACAAGCCAAGATCTACCGGGAGCAACTGGGACAACAGAGGATAAGCAGAGAATGGTCAGACGAGGCCGGGTAGTCGGAAAATCAAAGTCAAACCGAGAATGAAGCCAAGTCAAACACGAGCCATGATCTGGAACAGGAACAGCCAACACAAGATACAAACACCGAAACAGCATGAATAATCGAGCACTAAGGGTAGGACCGGGTGACAGATAAACCTCAAAGCTCCAATAGGCTGCAGGAATAGCTCTGACGGACAGATAAGGCATAGGAGACATGCAAACCGCGCCAGTAGAAATGACATCCTGACAGGATGACCTAAAGATTACTGATGATGATGTAAATCTAGAATAAATCCCTCCAGCATCTTCTTTTTCTTCAAATACAGATGAAGTTCAGAGTGAGAGAGATGAGGACATGGCCTCAAGTTAGCTGAAAGGCAAAGACTCAATCTTCCACCAGGAGCACTGTGCCTGACTATAAAGTGTTTGAGAAGACAATTGGAAAGTCTGTCCCTTGACAAGCAAAGATGCCCAAAAATACAAAGTCATCCTATCAGTCATTATCAGCATCATCGCCATTTTCAAGTCCAAGTCCCACTCAGTCACACACACTAATGTTGAATAACCAGCAGCAACAACAACACAGGCTATTAACACCCACAGCCCTATCTATGATGATTGTCTCTGCTGCTGTTGGAAGTACTGCATCTTTGACACCCAGTAGCAGTACAATTGCGTTAACATACAGTTCCAGTAGTAACAGTAGCAGCCCATCAGGAACCTTGCAGTCTATGAAGTCCACAGTATGGAGATACTTTGTTCGTGATCCAAACTCTAAGCTTGTCTCTATTTGTTGTCTGTGTAAGAAGCACACAAGTCAGGGGAAAGCAGGCTCAAACTTGGCACTTCCTCAATGAGATCACACCTGAAACACAACCACAGATCTGACTGGGAGACATACTATCAACATAGGTGCCACAACTAGCAGCAGCTGTACTTTAAAATGTTTCTAGGTCTCTGGGGCACATAATAGGAGATAAAAGGCTCTTCAGTAGGTCAGTAGCCTCAAGGTACAACCAGCTTCTTTTTTTTTTTTTTTTTATAACAGTGGCAGTGGTCATAGTGACAGACGGCACTATGAACCCCTAAAAGTAATCACTTTATTTTTTAAATATTTGATTTCAGTTTGATTTAGTTGCTCTCCTTCCACTCTGTTTTTCTCCAAAAATATACCACACTACAGTGCAGGAAATTATATATATGAGCAGGAAGTTTTGCCTCGCTCAGTGACATAGTAGGGAAAGGAAACCATTTTCATTAATATTTTTATGTTCCCAGAGAAAAGGTTGTAACTATTCGTGTTTCTCTATAGACAAAATATCTATCCAGAGAGCAGAAAACCATGTTTTTTTTCACAAAATTTCCCATGAGAACACAACAGGACTTTTCACCCATTCCTACTTGCCGTATGGAACCACTACAGAGGAGAAATGTTAATATGCATGTAAGTCTTACCCCATCCATAAGGATGTTTCATCTCCAAAATCCTAGGCTATTTTCTGTGCAAATCTTTTATGGGTCTCATCAGTGAGATTACACTAGTCTCTTTATGCACTAAGAGTGAGGGATCCCCAACTCGACTACCCCATATTCTTAGGGCAGTGATTCCTGCCCCTTGTCTTTGGGGTGCCTAACAGCCCACCATGACTTTAGGATTTCCCTGCTTGTACAGAGGTGAGTAAATTACAGGATAAGGCATTTAATTAACTTACCTGTGCACTAGCAGAGAAATACTAAAGACATGATCTGTTAGATGCTCCTTATGAGAGGGTTGGGGTTGGTTAGACAGACACCTATAGGGTTTCAAAATCGAGCCAAAGAAGTGCACAATTACTGAGGACACACAAAAGCATGAATAGCAGATTCTGTGGTTTGTCACCTTTTAGAAGCGTTATATTTTAGGTCTTCTGTACTATTATAGGGACAAAAGTGTCATATGCTTGGTGCTTTTACAATTATACATAATTAATTTGCACATAATAAAACAATATGATTTGTTTGTAATATATTTGAAATTTGGGTGTAACCAGATTAATTTTATCTTGTAAATTTTATTGCTGCACTTAAAAAACAATAGGCTACAGCAAAGTGTGGTCTTATTTCATGTATCTTTTTAACAATATATTAAATCACTGAACAAACATAAGAACAAAATGTATTTGTTTGATTTTAATGTAAAGTAATATCACAAAATAAGATTCTAAATGCATATTATTGAAGACACGTTCTAAATTTTATTTTGAACTTCAAAAAATGCATGGAATGCCATTGCCTCCTATTGGTTATGAACTTAATTCTAAAATTG